>LPNX011112139.1:521250-580724 GCA_001517045.1 Pseudotsuga menziesii
TTGCGATCTATGATTTTCTACCTTCTATCACCATAGAGTCCACTAGTCACAAACTAGATTAATCCATAGAATATATGACCTAAAAGGACAATATAAAGATTTGATCTTATGTTAGTGCTTTGTTTGAGTGATTGACTAGTTGATAATCATACTTCATGTTTCTAAAGCTACATGGGAAACATGTATCAAGTAACATAATTATTCATATGCATATGCATAAATAATGTAAATTCAATTAGATAATGAAAATGTAAATAAAATCATAACTTAATGCATATAACATAAGAGAACTTGATGAAGTTTGAACAATATGAAATGAGTTGGAATCTAAAGAATTGACCTTTTGATAGTATAAATTTTTCTCTGTACATTTGTGTCAAATCAACAATCAAAACATATCTAAATTATTTTTAAAAATTCTTGAGAAACATATAACAATATAACTTCAAAAAGACCTCTAAAACAATATTTTAACTATACGGTGTGAATTTAAGCAGCATTTGCAATGTCCTATGGAGTATTGTGATTTATGTTTCTATATTCTCAAAAGAAAATTTGAGATGTATGTAACATTTTACCTTCAATCAAACATTCAAAGGAAATTTTATTTTAACTGGTGCCTTTATCTCATAGTATTGCACCAATGAGCTAGTGCACAATAAACATTGAAATGAAACATCTATAACTTCTATGAAAGAAAATATCCACTAAGTTTATGACAAATATTTTATTTTGCATTTTGTTGTAATATATTATATTATATTGGCATGAATTTATATTTTTTTTCACCGATGCATTTTAAATAGAAACACCAATTCACTTTAATTTTTTAGACACATCAACTTAAAAAAAAAATAGTGCACATATTTTTCATCAATGAACTAAAATATTTAACAAAAAATAAGCACGGATTTAATTTTCTAAAAGTGGGATTATAATCGAAACCCTAATTACAATTATTTCATTATTTTGTCAAAAGTTTGAGGGGAGACTTGTGAAAGATATATTATCAGGGAAGACTTTGGGGTGGCCAAATTTTTATGAAGAGCCAAATTTTTAAGGGATTGTAGGTCACACACAACTCTACAAAAAAGAAATTTCAGGTATGTAACTTCTTATTATTCATCTCGTTTTCCCTTTAATTGTTTCAAAAATTAATTAAGTTTTTCTTATCCTATTAATATTTACAATGCATTCTAAAGAAAATAAAAAGTTTTCCTAGTTACCTTCAATATCGAAAACCTTGACTGTATTGTTTTTCACCTCTATTTTATGTGGTTGCAAACTTTAGAATTAGGATTTTATCCTCTACTATTTCACAATGACACATTTTTGTTATAAGCATTGAATATTTAATGTATTAGTGTATCTATATACGTGGAATTGGGGATCTATTACAATGGGACCATTTTTGCATTGGATCCCTAAACATGTATGTATTAGTTTTTTTGGGGAAAAAATACTTTTATCGATGTGCAATATAAAATGTAATGTGACGATGCTCCTTTTTTAAATATCACTACTATAGATTCATTTCATTTAACAAAACATACTCATATCTCGATGCATATTCATGTATATGATGCACTCGTGCTTATACATGTACAATATGCACCAATATTAAACCTATAAACATTTTTAGCTTCAAATCATTTACTTTATCTATAAAACACATTTCATAGTTTCTTTATTGTATGATGCATGGCATTTATTAATATAAGATATTTGATAGAATAAGGAATAAAACTTATTGCAATGAACATGATGAGATAACATTACATAAAGAGAACAAGGCAACTTCTTTGAAATTTTAGAACAAGTTAATATAGTTGGATAATTTATAAGTTTAAATGATATGTATTACTTAGTGTGTGTTATACAAAGAAAAACATGATAAGATTGTTTGCAATATGAGCACAAAAGAGCATAAAACCTTGATAGAAATGTTGTAAAGAGATGAATTAGGTGAATCGAAAGGCAATTAAGATGAAGTTTATATTTGAATTTTCAATAATTTGTACATATTCAAAATACTCACATACATGTTTCAAACACTTTAATTCACATTTGTTAAATGTCGTGCAGGGACTGACAGTGAAGGAAGGGAATGCCATGCTAAGAAGATAAAATGATGAAGTATGTAAATGGTAAAAAAATGGTCCTTGGTTCAATTAGAATGGTGTTGGAAATTTAAAAAATGAGAATATTTAAACTATGAGGGATATATTGGAAATAATGTATAGACATAGTTTCCACTTATAGTACATAAATCAATCCAATGACTCAAAGAATTAGATTTTATATAAACTATGACAAACATTTCTAGAACAATGGGCAATGAGACCTTTAAGGCTTGCAATAAAAAAGACATACAATAACAAAAATAAATCATTTAAAAATTATTGTTCATAAACATGTTTATCTGTAATATGTATGCACTACTAAAAAAATTTACAAAATAAGTATATCAGTTCTATTTACTTTCATATCATATAAATATTTTTCTTTGAACTTTTCACTTTTTAGGAAAATTATGAAAAGTATAAAGGGTATGTGAGGTGATATTTGAAACATCCTGGCATGGATGTCCAAAAAAGTGTACAAAGAGATGGTCAAAGAAATAAACATAATAATAAACATAATTGCATTGAAAGATGAGTCATCTCAATAATCATAATTGCATTGCATGAGGATTCATCTCAACAATAAAGTGCATCAAGTGTATGGAATCATTGATTTTTTCTTTTATGTAGATTTAATTAATTATTGCATGAAACACTAATTTTATTTGTTTAGTTGCAGAAAGGAAGAGAAAAATGAAGGTGCTCATCTTATAAGACAAGATTACAAGGAAGAAAATGGTTGGTTGCAAATATTGTGAGTATAATTTGTGTTTTCCTTAATTAATATTTCATATTTGTTGTGAGATTTATATTTTAAATGATTTAAAATCATACTTATATGTGTTTTAAGAGGTTATAACATACAAACAAGAGTCATCTCAATAATTGATTACCATTGTGTTAGTATGAATTCAGAGTATATGTTGCAATATCAAAATTTAATTGATCAATTTGTAAGTAGCTATGTTTTTTTACTTCCCTAATTATATAGTTAATGAAACAACAATAAACCTTCATATTAATTATATCAATTATTTAGTCATGGCGTATAAAAGTTGGAAGAAACAAAGCATGGAGTGCATCCAATAGAAGAGTTGTTGAGAGTTGACATAAGGAATATTTTGAAAGAATGCATATTGTATATGAATAACTTCTTGCTATGGTATGTTTTTTTTATTTACACCACCATATATGTATCATTATAAATGTAGATATACTCATCACACTTTATTTTTTTGTAGATGAAAAATGAAGAGAAAAAAAAACAAGCCAATCAACAAAACATTGAGTCAAATAACCCAATTGGTGAATAAATGAGGCATGCAAGTAATTCAAGCAATGCAATGAATTCAGATGAAGAATAATAATCGAATTGGTGTGTTATACATATAATTTGCAGTTGTGTGATTATGTATAGAAAGTGCACCAAAGTACATAGAAAATGTCAATCCAAAAGTTGTTATCATCACTATTAAATTTACAAGACAAAACGATGAAAATGGTAATATAAGCACTAGTGCATATGTGTGAAAGGTATGCATCGTGTGTAACTTAACAAAGATAATAAGCACCAGTGCTTTATAACATAAAATCAACATAAAATCCACACCAAGCCTTTATATAAATTAAAAGAATCGATGCATACAATTTAAATGGTTAACATCTATACTTATATGTTTAAAACGCACCAATGCAAACAATTTAATTATTGAGCATAAATGTGTGTATGTTAATGAAGTATCGATGCATTTGTATGAATTTTGTGCATTGATTAAAAGCCTCCATTATAACCTTTGGCCACCCAATTTTTTTAGTCTTAACAAACCTTTATTACAGCCTCCACCAACCATCCAATATCAATGACAAAGGTATTAACATACCTTTTTTTTAATTACTCAATCTTGTATGAATAAAAAACTCAATTAAAATCGTTTTCCTTATAATCTCTAAGTAATAACTCATTCAAAAGAATAAACACACACACACATATTCCTAAATAAATCAGAGTCTGAGAAAGATATTTAAGTATCGCGTATATGTTTGAGCAATTCATATATTTTTTTTTTTTTTCATTTTGTGAAAGCATTAGGCTTTAACCATGCCATGCCACATTCAAAATTGTTGTGTTTTTTATCTAGAATACAAAATAATAATCTTTATTGTATGAAGTCACATTAAAATATAATATTTTATTTTTATGACGATGGTTAACGTCCATTGAGACCAACTTTGGTTTATTGAACCTTAAGAAGAAAGAAAGAAATTACTTGGTTTGCTGTAAAATTTTATTCATATGCTCAAATAGCTTTGAAAGAAGATTCCTAAGGTCGTCATAGTTTTGTCAAGCTAGAAAGTTAGAGAGGTTAGTAATGTAATAGAGATTGTGAAACTGCAATATAATGTGGGTGTACGCATGCCACTTTAAGAGAAAGTCACTTTCATCCTCAAAGCTCTTAGTCTCATAGAGATGACAAATCCTTTCCTCCTATGGTGTTTTAGGTATTGTCCAATGCTTATTCCATTACAAAGCTTATGAGAGTTCGTTCTTAGTTTAACTATATTAGTTTTCTTCTTTGAGCTAGTTAAAATATAGAGATACTTTTGGTCTTCTAGATTAGGGTTAATGACATCTTTATAATATCTTAACTTCATTTACCATAAATCCTTCTCACCCCACAATTTCTGTTTAAACTTGGATGTAATAATATTTTTAATGCTATTAATATTTTGCAAAGTGACATTTTTGGTAATTCCCCAATCATTTAACCATAGGCATCATGTCTTTATACCAACCTCTATTGAGTCGCAAGTGGTCTTGACTAGTTTTTAAAGTAATTTTAGGGAGTCTTTGGTATCCCATGTTATTTATCTTATACTTGTACGTTATGTACCTAGTCATAGTTATGCTCTCGATGGGAGGAAAACCCAATTCTATTAAAACAATAAGATAAAATGTATTGCTTTTAATTTTGAAATTATAAATTATAAAACGCTTTTTGAATTTACACAATCTTTCTTGAAAATTCTCTAAAAAAATATTAAACAAATATGTAAAACACACCATTATGGTGTGCAATTTTTATATAAAGTTTTATTTTTTAATAGTTGAATAATTAATTACAATGATTTTTTATAACTATAAAAAATTATTGATTCAATATTTAAAAAAAAAATAAAAAATCTAACAACTATAATTTTAAATTTATTAATTAACTTTCTTCAAAAATATTTTTAAAAATCTAACCTAAATATAGTTTTAAATTTATTTTCTCTAGAAAAATAATTTTAAATTTATTTTCTCTGGAATTTGAAAAAAAATTATTAACAACTTTGAAAAGATTTGTAAGGGACTTATAAGATTGATGTAATCTTTCCTTGATTTAATACAAATAGCAGGAAAGTTTTTTTTGTGAAAAAAAAATTATTGACTGTTGAAAATACCAATACCTGGTTCACCATTTGTTAGAGGGCTATTCCTTGGAAAATACTAGCACCTATTATTCAAACATGAATCAATGTATGACCATCTTACATCGTCAACACATTTATTACAAAGGGGCTCCACAAGTGCATATCAAGCATTACATAAGGGCTCACAAGAGCATCATGTCACTCACAAGAATTGAACTTGGGTGGTAACAATCAATCCTCCCAACCTCCTAAGCTACATCCAATGGACGCATTATTACTATATTTATTTTTATGATTAAGTTTTTTTTCTTTTACATTATGTTTTAATTTTTTTAATATATATAATTTATTAAATTTATATTTTTTTGGTTTGCTAAATATTTTTGATTTGCGAGACTGGATTTTGGTCTAAGAAACCATGACCCAAGGGCATATAAGCTATCAAAATCATTAGGGGATCGCACCTAGTGTGGGCCACACCAATCCTCAACTGGTTGGATTTTGGGTGTCTCCTCCCAACTAGCTCACCTATAAGGGGAATTGAACCTAGGTCGTCCTACTAACGAGACCCACAACTTAACCAAATTAGCTAGTAGGAATTGACTAAAATTATAGGAGGATATGAGGTGGATTTTGATCTATTTATTTGTTGATGGGTCACAAGATCATTTAATACAATCTCTTTGGGTAGAACTAGATGTTTGAACACTACCTAAAGATGCCCTTTAACTCGAGTTTCAGACCTCATTAAAATTAAACCTTAAAATTAAATCTTACCCATTAATAATGAAAAACTAAATTTACATTATATTGCAATTTTCCTCTTTCTTAAATTATAATAATTGTAATATATAGATGGTCTTTCTCAATGCAATAATCTATGATAATGGAGTTTACATATTAAACTCTCAATTGTGTGAAGATACATAAATCATCAATTTGATGTGAAACGCGGGTAAGCTTTTTCACAAAATTTGACTTTGGCATGAAGATGTTTGGTTGTTTTTAGCTTGTGATGATGATAATGAAGTTTACATATTAAACTCTCATTGTGTGAACATCATCACAACATGCATGCATAATCAAATTTGATGTTAAACGTGGTTAAGTTTTTAAACGAAATTTGACTTTGGCATTAAGTTGTATGGTTTCTTTTAGCTTGTGATGATGACAAGGAAGTTTACATATTAAACTCTCAATTGTGTGAACATCAGCAAAACATGTATATATGATTAATTTGATGTTAAACGCGGGCAAGCTTTTTAACGAAATTTGACTTTGGCATCAAGTTCTTTGATTGCTTTTAGCTTGTGATGATGATAGTTGTTTTAATTAATTTTGTTTTATTATTCTTTTTTAAATAAGTATTATATTGTTGCAATGTCCAAATATTACATAATATTAAAAAAAAAAATGGGCAGGTTGGTTCATAGGCATATACAACCGTTTGATAATCAATCTATCTCTTTTCATCTAATCCATCCCAATCAACAGTTTCTCTGAAAATTTTATAACAGGGAATTAATATAACTTGTCATCAAAATCGCTCAAACCTTGAGCTCTCCAGACCAAAAACGCCTTCCTACTGCTATACAACCTGCCCAAGCATAAAGAAACGGCTACACCGAATATAGTGTTGCAGGAAAAACCAGAATCCGAGGTTTACACAAGGAGATAATTCATCTCTAAAAATATTATATATAAAAAAATAGAATGATGAGGTAAAATTATAAAATAGCCTAGTTTTTATAGGCTTGATAGTGACTCTTTCAAAAGCCATATCTCTTTTAATAATTAAGCTATTTAATTATTTATTTATGTGATTATTTATAATTATATTTAATTTATATTTAATATCATTTGTATTCATTATATTTCCACCTTCTTTAAGGGAAGTTTTTTCCTCAAAGCTGAATTTGTTAGTGTTTCTTTTGATTTTGGATCTTTGTGGATGTTGATGTGATATGTGCGCCTTGAGCTTATCTTTTTTATTTTGACGTTGATCTGTATCATTTTCATGCCGCTACTCCTTTTTCTTAGGTCTAGAACCTTCTGAACCATACACTTGGTGCTTAGTTCCTTTCCATCTAAACTCCATATATTGTTTTTGAAAATTGGTAGAGTACGTCTCCAACGATGTTAACCAGTTAGCAGCTAATATCAAGTCTACTTCCTTGAGAGCTAAAGCATAACAGTTAAGCTGCAAGTTTAAGTTTTGTATTTTCATTACAACCTTATGACATTTTCCCACTTATTCGATGTGTTGATCAGTTATGGTTGAGGATTTAAGTCCTTTTTGCAAGGAATACAAAAATATTTAGCTCTTTTTCCTTGTTGTTATCAATCACATTATGGGTACTTCCAGAATCAACCAAAATTGTGATGCCCTTATTCTTAATTGTCCCAATAAGTTGTAATCTCTTTTGTTTTGACTTCCTTGATTCTGTTACTCGAGGTAGGAGTTGTTCATCTTTTAAGTTGTCGTGACTTCTAAACTGAGGTGGGGTATATTTATTTGTGAGTGGTTGGATTTCCTTTTGTTGGGTTTTAACCTTCTTAATAGTCGCTAGATCTTCTTCCTTATGAGTTTGTTGAACACAAGTAGTGGTCGTTATTGAAACTCCAGATGGGCATGTGTATTCGTATGAATCAAAAGTACCTTCTTCAACTCATATCTGTACTTCTTTCTCGTTTATGATCTTGCAGTGTGTTGTATGATTAATTCTGCATTTGTGGCTCGAAACCCAATCTTCACCGTATCGACGAAAATTATTCTTTTCTTTCTTCTGTTGTTGTCATAGCGATTAGTGGATATTCTTAAATCCCCTTCAATTTCGTAGCCATATGACTAGGAATTGTTGCATTGGTGACCTGGTGACCAGGGGTTTCCACAATATCTGCATTGCACCTCTTTTTCCAATCTTGTCTTGGTTATTCCTTCTAGTTTGAGTTTTGTTGTTTTTTCTTTGCGCCTTGCCACTTTGACATTTGGTATGTCATGCATTTTTAATTCCTTTTGTATATATGGTTTTAGGCCTCCCAAATAGGTTTCTAATAATTGTTTTCAGATAGCCCAAACACTATGGTAGCTAGAGATTCCCACTGGTGTGTGAACTCTTTGATGCTTCTCCTTTTTTGTAGCCTGGTAAGTCTTGAAAATAATTCATCCTCAATGATTCCTTGAAACCTTTTTAAGAAGTCGTCCTTGAACAAGTTCCATTTGTATGAGAAAATTTCTCCCTTCCACCACATATACCAGTTGTAGGCATATACTTCGAGGTGTATTGATGCATACTCGACCTTTTCTCCGTCTGTCGTATTGTTATATATGTCAAAGTACTCCTCTTCTTTATTCAACCTAGCGATGTATTGGTCTTCCCCTCCTTTATATTTCGTCATTTCTATTTTTTCTCTAGGAGGGTACATTATGAACGTCTGATATTGAGTACATTTTGGTCCGTGTGCTAGTGACTCAGAGTTGCGAGATGAAGTGATCAACATATATGAACCAGGTTTTTCATGTTTTTGGTTTTTGTTGTCCTGCATATTTTGTAATATCGCCTTGATATCTTTTTGGGTCTCAATCAATTTTAGGCACAACATTTTATATTTCTTGCTTGTAATGTCGAACTTGTCATCCATTTTCTACTCCAATACTTGAATGACTTCATCCTTGATTTTCTTCTTAAGTGCCTCCTGGATCTTGGTGATCATTTCCTTGAAAGCTTAGACGTCCTTCTCTATTTTCTCAATTTGGGATTTTAACTCAGTCGGCATGCTTCTTAGGTGTGGGGGTCAATAATTGGACCTAGTTTTGGCTTATGACATGTGAGAGAAAAGAGAATGTCTTTGGGAAAAAATATGAAACGATAATAATTATTATAGTAAAATAACCAATATAATTATTGAGTGTATTTAAATTAAAATAATAAATTAAAATATTTTTATTATAGGGTGGAGTAATAAGTTTTTAATAAAATTAAAATATTATAGAATAATAGTTATATTATTACAATAATATATTATTTTATTAATATTGGTTTGTTTTTGCTGCAGGTTTTAGGGTTTGCGTGGAGGGAGGTATGCATGTAGGAGAATGGATTGGGGTGTGAGTGAGAGAAGAGGTGAGATGAGTGAGAGCACAGGGGTTGTTGGCTACGCAGAGGGAAATGAAGTGGTGGGTGGATGAGGAGACGAGGGGTAGTGCTGGTTGAAAGGGGAAATGGGGAGAAGAGAGATATGTGTGGAATGAGGCAATGAGTGGATGAATGGAGATGGAGAAAACTCAGGCGAGGACAGTAAAATATTTGATACAAAATGGTACACTGATTTCGGTGTTGCAGGAAAAACCCGAATACGAGGCTTACACATGGAGATAATCAATATCTAAAAATATTATTTATAAAAAAATTAGATGATGAGGTACAATGATATGATAGCCTAGTTTTTATAGGATTTATAGTGACTCTTTCTAAAGTCACACCTCTTTTACTAATTAATCTGTTTAATTATTTATTTATGTGATTATTTATATTGTTAATTATTTTATATTTAATACATTTATAATCATTACAAAAACTAAAAACACGACTAGACTGTCGTATTATCATATGAATAATAAGAAAGATATATACATAAAAAAAGATCCATGGAATCCCCTATGAGAGAACCTGGGCCAGAGGTCCCATAAGATACCCTTACTTGGACTCAGGTCCGTAGAATGAATTGGGCTCAAGCTTGCGTGACCAACACTAGAACTCATATTAGCAGGGCTATCACCACCGACTAACCAACACGTTGAATCCTTCCCATCTCTTGAGCACCGAAGCCTTCCTCCATAGACACCACTACAAGGCTCAGGTAAATTTGAATGCCCAACTTGCTTGTAATCAAATCAGCCTTGCAATTCATGAGTTGATTTTCATTGTTGTGCTCCTTTCAAGCCTTAACCGACTCCTCATCGTCGACCACCTTATTCTCCCACTCCATAAAAACTCTTGCAATAAGATCCTTCATGACCCAAAAATTGGTCATGATCCTATCGTAGGCTGAGACTCGACCAGTGGTATAACTCGGATCCATGACCCACTCAGCCACCACCTCCTTCATATCCTCAAAGGTCATGGATTTAACCCGCTCCCACAAGTCTCGTTCCACCCTTTTGATTTCTTCTTTAATGACCACATGGGTTTTATCCTTGAAAAAACAAGAAGCCTCAAAGGATTTTCTCTTCTCCCACCTGACCATTGGAGATTTTCCCTTATTCTTGGATCTTGCTCCCTTCTATGAGTTTTTCCTCCCAGGATCCATGTCTAACCTCAAGAAAACAAAACAACTCACCTCTCTACTCTTACTGTTATTGGTACTTTATGTTTTCTTAGAACACTGAATGGATACAACATACAACATGAACCTATCCTTCTTATTAATAACATTTTCCTTCTGTGTTACCATAAATTTCACAATGATAGCTACACCATTTGCATTCATTCTCTAGATGACCGTGGTCATATTTTTTGGAGCTTCCAATAGATATTCAAAGCTCATCCCCTATACGAGGATACAACTGCTCTCCTTGCTCAACGTCATTTGTTTCTCTCCATAAATGATCACAATTGCACAGGTTCAGAGAGCATGTACCCTCTCCTTATTCGTGCAGTGGTCTTTACCTACTCCAAAAGGTGGGAATCCTCAATGCATGCAGTTTTAGTGAGTTTCCTCAGATCCCTATGTGTTAGTACCCTCCCTTTGTGGTACAAATGGTGGCCCACTCCTGGTTTTCGAATTCTGCCATCTGCTCTTTGAAAAATCATCGTTTTTCCTTTGTGCCCATGTTGGCCAGCATGTCAGCCACCTTATTCCTGTTTCTCCTTACATGGATGAAAGTCCATGCAGAAGGGTGATTTAATATTGTTTCCAACTGTCCGACCCTATGCACGAGCCTCTAGCTGTCGTCTATCTTGGACAATCTCTTTCCATCCTGCAGGTTTTGTGCCATCCAGAGAATGACTCTGGAATCTCCATCAATGCATAAAGGTTCCATCGTGTGACGAATGATAAACTTCAATCTTGCAAGGAGACCCTCCATTTCAACCACGTTATTAGTTTCTTCACCTATGTAATTATGAAAAACTTGAATTATTTCTCACAGCGCCACCAAAACCCGTTAGGCCTACATTACCTTTTGAGGATCCATCAAAGTTCAGTTTGAATAAACATCTAGACATGGAACCCAACAATCTCGTCTAGCCTGTGATATCCCCTGGTTTTTGTGAAGAATCCCTTAGTTTTCCATATACACCTCCTACTCTTATAAGATCCTTCTCTCCGCCTCTCTCATATCCCAGTCCTGATCACACCAATGAGTGATGCTATCAGTCTCCTGGATGTGGATAGTTACTTTTGTCCATAGCTGGTTTTGAGTGGCAAATTTATCCTAAAATATCCTTCGGTTCCATTCTTTCCAAATTTCCCACATCAAGAACACAAGGAAAGATAACCAGATGAAACTCACAACGGGATTTTGGTACACCATCACTTCCCTCATTCTAGTGGTCTGATTAGGTTTCCCTCTAATATGACTCGAGCATCTAAATATCTCTACCCCCCTATCCCAGAAACCTGAGAAAAACATACCTGAGTTAAGAAGGTGGTCCATAGACTCCTCCTTCACACAACACAAAGTGCATCATGATGGTCCAACCATCCTTCGTCTCCTGATATTTTCACTAGTTAGGATTATTCTATAGATAACAAGCCATATGAATGTCGCTACCTTCATCCATGGGTTAATTCCTAGCATGGAAGTATAGGATTGGTCTCATTCTGAAAGAGAATGGCCTTGAGAAGTACATCAAGGATGAAGTTGCAGAACCAAAAGAATATGAAGCTAAGGAGAAGCGTGAACAAGACCTAATCAAGGAAATGAGGATCATTTCTAAGTCTATCAAATATCACTTGATCCCTCAAGTGCCATCTAAGAAGACACCAAAGAAAATGTATGATGCACTTTCTAGAATGTATGAGGGAAGGAAAATCAACAGAAAGATGAACTTGAGAGCTCAATTGAAGGGCACCAAGATGAGTAAAGGAGAATCAATTCAAGATTACTTTAGAAGGGTCTCCTAGTTCAGGGAACAACTAAGTGCTGTTGGATACACCCTTGATGAGGATTAACTAGTTATGATTGCTCTCAATGGTCTCACTAGACTTTGGGACTCTCCATACAGACTTTGTGTGCCATAAAAGAAAGTATGAAGTTTAACATTGTATGGAAAGATTACATTCAAGAATAAGCTAGAGTGGCTAACAACGAATATCTACTTAGAGAAGACGATCAGGCTCTAGCCATCCATACTAAAGGAAGAAAACAACCAAACTTCAAGAAAGGTAGTCATAAACCTTCAAAGAAGAAGTTTCAAAAGAAAAGAGTAAATCAGAAGAAATATTACTCAAAGTATCAATGCTACAACTATCATAAGATAGGACACCTTGCTAGAGAGTGTCCATCACCAAAGAAGAAGAACAACCAAAGACATCATGCCCATCTAGCTGAAGATGAGGGTGAAGAAAAAGAAAGACCTTGAAAGAGACTAACAAAAGAATAACATGTAGAATAATATGTACTATTCTCTATACTCTCTCGGTCTGTAACACCTGGAGAAGATACTTGGCTTATTGATAGTGGTTCTTCAAAGCACATGACAGGGAAGAATCAAACTCTGTCAAGACTTGAATAAAAGAAATATCCTCAGAAGGTATCATTAGGATATGACTATCAATATCCCATCAAAGGTATTGGTGAATCAAGCTACAATCTTGACTCTGGGACTTCCATGAAGATGAAGGAAGTATTGTATTTACCAGGTTTGGAAAAGAACATACTTTCCATATCAACTCTAGATAAGAAAGGATATAGAGTTGATTTAATAGATGGATAAGTACTTATGTGGTCCAAAGGAAAGACACCTGAAGATGTTGTGGTCATTGGTGAAGAAGAAGGAGGACTGTACAAACTCAAAGGACATCCAAAGACAACCATTTTCCATGAGACTACTAGATCAAGTAAACTATGGCATAGGAAGATTTCTCACATCAACTACAAAGCACTTCCCTATGTGAGCAAGGTGGTAACAAGGTTACCATATCTGAAGATTGATCATGAGGAAACTTGCAAAGGATGGGAAAGAGGAAAGAACATCAAGAATCCCTTTCCAAAAAAGTGAAACAAATACTAAAGGTACATTGGAATTAATTCATTCTGATGTATGTGGTCCTATGCCCTCCATATCGTTTTGTGGATATGAATATTATGTCACATTTATTGATGACTATTCAAGAAATATATGTATATACCTATTGAAGAACAAGAGTGAAGTGTTCAGGAAATTCAAGGAATTCAAAGCCTTGATAGAGAACCATTTGGAAAGAAGAAACAAGACACTGAGATCAGATAATGGTGGAGAATATACTTCAAAAGAATTTGAATCATTATGCAAGGAAGAAGGAATCAAGAGGGAACTAACCACTCCCTATAATCCTCAACAAAATGGTATTGCAGAAAGAAATAATAGAACCATTATGGAAGCAGTGAAAACAATGATTCATGACCAATAAATGTGTATGTGCATAATAGATTATCTCACAGTGCTCTTGGATTAAAGACTCCTGAAGAAATGTATACAGGAAAGAAACCTGAAGTAATCCATATCAAAATATTTGGCTATCTAGTATATGTACATATTCCAAAAGAGAACAGAACCAAGTTGGATCCTTCTAGAAAGAATGAAATATTTGTTGGATACTGTGAAGTCTCCAAATCCTTCAGGATATACATTTCAGGATTCCATCATATCGAGATTAGTAGGGATGTAACATTTGATGAAGAGACATCTCTTAAGAAATACATAATGTGTCATCTTGAAGAAGTAAATGAAGAGGATGCACCTCCAATTATGATAGAAGCTTAACCTTCTCCGGAAATAGTAGAATCTGAAGATCATGATATGCTAGAACCTCAAGAACCCCCTACTATGAATATATATCGAAAGAGAAATACTGCTTGGGTAAGAGAAATCATACAAGAAGCAGAGAGATATGGAGCTCCAGAAGGCTCCACAAGAACAAGCAAGATCAAATCCATATTCTAATTATGTAGCTTTGATGTGTGACCTTGTACATCAAGAACCCACTAGCTATGAGGAAGTTGCACAGAATAAAGAGTGGGTGCAATCAATGATGGAAGAATACCAGTCGATAATGAAGAATGGTGTTTGGGATATAGTACCCAAACCAAGAAACAAGAGTGTGGTATCTTCGAAATGGATCTACAATATAAAACATGTTTTTGATGGAAGTATTGAAAGGTACAAGGAAAGATTTGTGGCTAGAGGATTCTCTTAGAAAGAGGGGATTGATTATGAAGAGACATTTTCTCTAGTAGCAAGGTACACTTCCATCAGAACCATCATGGCACTTGCTTCCATGATGAAGTGGGATCTACACCAGATGGATGTAAATAAAACCTTCTTGAGTGGTATGATATAGGAGGAGGTTTACATCGAAAAACCACATGGATTTGAAGTCGAAGACTGAGTGACTCATGTATGTAATTTGAAAAAGGCTCTGTATGGACTGAAGCAAGCTCCTAGAGCTTGGTAGGGTAGAATAGATAGATTCTTTACAATCTTCGGCTTTACCAAGAGTAAAGTTGATCCTAACCTTTACATGAAGGTTCTGGATGATGAATATTTCATACTATTACTGTATGTGGATGATATATTTCTGATTGTAAATGGGAAACAGATCATAGAGAGAAAGAAGAAGTTAGATAAAGAATTCGAGATGAAGGATCTTAGATTGATGCATTATTTCCTCGGGCTAGAAGTGTGGAAGATCCCAGAAGGATTATTTTTTAACCATGGAAAGTATGCAGTAGAAATCTTTAAAATGTTTCATATTTTTTATTGTAAATCCATGGCCCCACCTATGGACACCAACCTAAAACTGTTATCTGATGAGTCATCCGAGTTAGTGGAAATGACTCAGTATAGACAGATCAATGGGTCATTGATGTATCTGACGCATACAAGGCCATATATATGCTTCGTTGTGAACACCTTAAGTCATTATCTAGTTAAACCTAGATGGGTTCACTTGATAGATGCAAATCATGTAATGAGGTACCTAAAAGGTATTATAGATCTTGCACTTTACTATTGTAGAGATCATGACTATAGATTGTATGGATATATAGATTTAGACCGGGAAGGAAGTTTTGTAGATAGGAAGAGCACCTTAGGTGGATGTTATTGTCTGGAATCTATCATGATCTCATAGTTTAGTAAGAAAGAGTCTAGTATTTTTCTCAGCACAAATGAAGCAGAGTACATAACAGCTTGCTCCACTAGTTGTGAAGCAATATGGATTCAGAAACTGATGACATGACTATTTGACATGGAGTTAGATACCACAGTGATTCTTTGTGACAACCATAGTTGTATAAAGATGGTTTAGAATCATGTGTTCGATGATAAATCAAAGCACATAGAAATCCAATATTTTTATATAAGGGATATTATACAAAAGGGAGCTATAAAGCTCCAATATGTGAGTACCAATGAGAAAGTTGTTGATGTGCTAACCAAGCCTCTATCTCGAGTAAAGTTTGAATATTTTTGTGACAATATTGGTGTAGATCAAAAATAATTTCCTCGCAAGGAGGAACAATGATGGGACTACAAGCTTTCCTTGAAAAAAGGAATGATGAAGATATGGACCCTATTCAGAAAGGAGGAACAAGTCAAAGATATGAACTCTCCTCGGAAATTAAGAATAGGTCGAATATATTAACCCTCCTCGGAAAGGGGGAGAAGGTTGATGATATGGATCCTCCCAAGAAAGGGGGAGTGATGATAAGACTATCATTGATGATGGAATGGAAATAAAGCTCCAATATGAAAGAGGCCAAGTACGCTTGAAGATGCGGACAAGGTATGACATTCACTTATGGAATATAGTATCCTCTCTTGAGGATGGTCTTGCAGGTATAACACTCTGTTCATGAGAGTGGTCCTTACTAGCTAAGGATGGCCCCACAGATGTTACTCTCGCATGTAGAGTACCCACATTCATTTGTGGATACCGTAGTATAAAATTCTCTTGCGAATGGTCCTATATTTCATGCTGGGGATGTCCTATGATGAGTCCTTACAGATGATAGGGTCGACACTTAGGTGCGGCCAAGATCTACCTTGTAAACATTAGTCTTATATGGAGAGTATACCTACATTTGTATGTAGATGTCTTACAATAACACTTGCTTGGGAGTGATCCTTTCTTTAGTGCTAAGGATGCTCTATGATGAGATCTCACGGATGTCATAGAATAACACTCACATGGAGTGGTCCTATCTCTAACAGGATGGGGCTATCCTACGATGAGGGTCGACACCTAGGTGTGGTCAAGATCTGCAACTGTAGAAAATAATCTTATATGGAGAGTATGCCTACATGTATATGTAGATTCCATAATATAATGCTCAGTTAGGAGTGGTCCTAGCTTTGAAGCTGAGGGTGCTCTACGACGAGTCCTTACAGATGACAAGGCCTGCATCTAGGTGCAATGGATATCTACATTCATTTGTAGATGATTCAACTGGTTGATAATATGGACCCTCCTCATTAAGGGGGATTAGGTTGATGGAGGATTGCATCATCCTTGAACCTATGTCCTAAAGTGATAGGGATTGATTATACCACAAAGAGATCATGTGTACTGCAGGTAGCGTGTGGCTACAAAGGATCAAGAAGATCGAAGTGTTGCTGCTACGAATGATCAAGAAGATCGAAGTGCTACTACAAAGGATCGAAAGGATCAAAGCGTTGCTGAAAAGGATCAAGAAGATCGAAGTGTTGCTACAAAGGATCGAGAAGATCGAAGTGATATTGCAAAGGGTCGAAAGGATCAAAGTGTTGGTGCTACGAAGGATCGGAGCTACGAAAGCATCAAGTGATTGTATGCTGCAGAAGATGAAGACATTGAAGAGTAACTGTTCCAGTTACTGATGAATGTTGAAAAATTCCTATGATGTATAGATGTATTACCTCAATACTGTCGAAGATACTGTCTCTCCTTACTCCTATAGTTTATGATGATATTGTTAGCAGAATACCCTTCTCGTTAAGAGGGAGTGTTGAAATATTGTAACTTCAAAGGATATTCTAAATGTATTTTATTGATGTACCCCAAGCGAGATGTTATTATTCCCTTGTCGAGATGTTACTATTGTAATTGGTCATCATAGAGTCATGAGGTAAAGCCTCTATTGTAAGTCAGGTCATTATCACCCCAATGAATAATACAAAATATTGTTTTGAATCTTCCTAGGTGAAGTAGGCTTAGACAGTTTAGTGGGGATGACTTGTTTAGGGTAAAAGTCAGTAGGAATAAAGTGTATAAATAGAGGAGTTGTGTTTCTCATTAGAACACAAAACTCACTCACTTGTGAGCTTATAGGAGAGAGAGAGAGAGAGAGAGAGAGAGAGAGAGAGAGAGAGAGAGAGAGANTTTTTTTTGGGGTTTTATCTTATACATCCCTTCCAGACTCTTCTTCTGATCTCTTTCAATGACTCTATTCAACACTTTGTTTCCTGCATAAAAACTATTACTAGTATTTCCATTTTCAACTTATTCCCGAGGATCTTGATTTTGTGAGGGTAACCCACCCTCGTGATGTTCCAGCTGATCGCCTTCAATGACACACTTTATTGACTTCAAAGAAGGTCTCCCTAATCGTTGGGTATTGGCCTGATTCCACCAGCTTCGTTCCTACCTCTCATATTCTCTGCCTATTTTTCTTCCTTCCTCTACTTTCACCTTCCTTGGGCTATTTTCTTTTACTTCCCTTTTATTGATCCTTGACCACACCTAATTGAGGTAGGGACTTAGTTTTTAGGATGGCCTCTTTCAACAGCTCAATCTTCCTCCTAGGGACAAAACCCTTCCCTTTTTTTTACATTCCTTCTCAATTTTGTCCAGATCCAACTCCCTCAAGTCCATATCCTCTGTGTCATCAAGTTGGTCGTCTTCCATGGCCTCTGCCTTGTTCTCCTCGGCCTCTGGGTCTGCTTGGGGTGCTCCAAGGAGCAATGTCCTTTCGATATAGGATTATTTTGGAATACCCCTAACAGTCTCCTCTCGAACATCCTCCATCGTTACAAGGGTTTCAAATTGATTTATCGTAGCCATCTCGATTTTGGAACCAACCTGATTATGCTTTTGGATAACATTTCTCCTTCCTTGCCATTGTCGATGCACTACTTGTGTGAAACCCTCAGCATCATTCCCCTTTTCCTGAAGCAGATTAGGGCAAGGCTCCAGAACATTCTGTGGGAAATTTCGACTGAAGTTCCCATGTTTTTGACCTGGACAACATTGGAAAGGTATATTTTCTTATTCCAATGGTTGAAACCAATACTCATCATCCCAAGTAATGTTTATGGCCTGTGGTAGCTCGCTTCAGATATTCATGCGAGCATAGATCCGGGAAAAGGAGGTATACCTCCTCTGCTTTTTTTGTTCCAAAATTTTAATGAACTCGCCCAAGGCATTATTGATGTCCTGCAAAATATTTGGTTCCTAATATTCACATGGCAATGAATATGGTCAGATCGAAACTGGAGCCATACTCATGTCTTCCTTATCCGGGTTGAACCGTTCCTTCCATGGTCGAAGATAGAGCGCTGCTGAAAAAATAAATACAACCCTCCATTCATGACCATGCCCCTATCCTCCTAATTAAATAAAATGATCGTAAAGAAACCCTTGGATCCCAGATGGAGGTCAAAGTGGCCTTTGGGATTCTATGTCGCTTGGATCCATCTCATAATTTATTTTTACTTTGTCTAGATCCCAATGAACCTCCCAATTAAGGTTTTCTCATTCAATAAATCCACTCATTCTCACAACTTATCGGACCGAATCTGTAGAGATGGGATCTCGCCGATTTGGGGATACATCATCCCTATCTGCGTCCTGATCTCGTTCGGTCTTGGCTCTTGATCTCCTCCACTCCATCTTTCTCTCCATCACCTTCCTGGTTCTTTGTTGGTTCCCCCTTCAATCCGCACTGGTGCAACTTCCTGGAGGGGGTTGTCCCCCCTCCCCATGACCCCATAGTTCATGCCATAAGAACTTCGGGTACTGAAAAACCCCAACTTCTCTCTCGATCGCATCAACCTGTATGCATCATGTACTGATCCCCTTTTCTTATTCATTAATTGAGTAAACAAGTCCATGGTTAAAACTTTGTGATTTTATCATTAACTATAATTTGTTTTTAAATAAGCTTCATCTTAAACCCGGATCAATTAAGCACCGAGAGAGATCCAATTTCTTGAGGTGTAATTTTTTTTTAATTTTAAATTTTTTACACGTCTTGAAAAAATTTACACCTCCGATCCATCTGATAGATCCATCTTTAAGATTGATCTATCCTTTTCAATTTTATTTTTTTATGAGCCAATATAAAAAAATTTAATAATTTTTTATTTTATAAACCTACATTTGATTTGATTTTTTATTTCTTTTATAAACCCAATATAATTTTTTATTTTTATTTTAGCATAACATTCCAACAATGAAAAATGCTAAACTATAAAACATCTCACTCTAATTTCAACAAGTTGAATTTAAATTTTATCATTTTATATGATCACATTCTAATTATTTTTATTTATCCAATCACCCAACATTTTATAAAGTAAAACTATGCTCACCACCGATATTTTCGAGGTTGGATAGAGCTTTGAATATTGTATAAGATTATATTTTAGTTTACCTCTTTTTACAATTCTAAAGATACGATCATATTTTAACTTAGTTTTTTTAACTCAATGCAACGTGTAAAAGGTAGGATCATACTTCGAAATCCAGTGATTAAAGTGTTTGTACGTTTATGGCCTCTCTCTTTTATCATATCTAAAAACAAACATCGTACTTCTAAATCCATTAGCTACAACCTCATAAAGATTCTAAGCTCTTTTGACCAAAGTCAGGTGTGATTAGATAGCTTATGTGGAAAATGGATGTATGTAGAAAGTAAACAAAGTGTCCTTCCACTTCATAGTGGCCCTTGGTTCATTTATAAAGTGAATGGTTGAGCACTTAGTTCATTTATAAAGTCTATGTTCAATATTTTTTTCTAATTTCTTTTCTTATTGATTTGATGTTGATAAATATCTAATCAGTCCAACTCTTTTTTCTCTTTGGTTTGGTCAAAATATGTTTGTTTCATTTTTAGAGTTTGCATTGTTTGATAAAAGCCTCTTGTCCTTTCGAGTGTTTTTAATGTTTTAATAGTTTACTAACAAGAAATTGACACTTATGATATGACTTAATCCATATCCACATTATAACACTTCATAATTATTTTTTAAGCCTTCTCATAATATTTCAATGGGTCTATGTAATAATGATATTTCTTCCGCACATTATTTTACTCGTCAACAATTTATCTAATGAGGCCCCCCTGGGTTGGTAAGTGGTTTAGTGTTTTTACTTCACCAAAATTTGATTTTTTTTTAATCAAATTTTTAATTCAAAGTAAAAATGATTGTGTTGAGAGACGTTCTACAACTTAGTATAGGGGAGATCTTGTAACGTTATGTAACGTTCTTTTTCTAAATGTCGACCATAAAAAATAATTTTTTTAATTATTCTCCAAAATAAATGTCGGCCACAAAAACAACTTAATATGGGGGAGATGTTGTAATATTCATACCTAACAAAACAATAAAAAATACAAAGTTTAACAACAAAAAAATGTCGGTCAGAAAAACAATACAATATGGGGGAGATGTTGTAATGTTCCTACTTAACAAAATAATAAATAATAAAAAAATTGAAATATCTGCAAAAAACAATGTTGGTAGTGCACATGGTTTTAAAACCATGTCCAAGGCCTCCTAAACAACCCATGGTTTTATTGTACATGGTTTAGGAGGGCTTTGCAAATGGTTTTAAAACCATGTGTAAGGCCTCCTAAACAACCCATGGTTGTATTATACATGGTTTAGGAGGTCGTTGCAAATGGTTTTAAGACCATGTGCAAGGCCTCCTAAACAACCCATGGTTTTAGGAGGGCCTTGCACATGGTTTTAAAACCATATATGGGGTAGATGATGTAATGTTCTTTTCTAACAAAATAAAAAATAATGAAAAATATTATATGTCAGCCATAAATAGTATTAAATTTTAATAATAAAAAGATGTGTCTTTTGGTCTGAATCACACCAAAGCTGATAGTTGAGTGCAATACTTAAGAAGAGGTTTGCACCTCCAAATATTTGATCCCTCTCGGCGCTTGATTGAGCCTAGGATTTGGATCTATGCTGGTAGTAAGTAAAATCAACACAATTTTCAACCTATTTAAGTTCGTACTTCTTCACCATTAAGTTAAATCTTAATCAAGTTAAAATGGTTAATGGATATAACAAAGCAAGAAAGAAAAAAGAACTACCTAAATAAATGGCATGGCAAATTGATGATTGTGAACCCTCTATTGGGACCCAACTATTATCATTAATTGATGCACTAGTCTCAATGTAAATAAAATTAATTAACACCTTGGTAAACTTCCCAAAATACTTGATACACTATCAAAAATATCGAAAATGTGTTTACCCACCAACTACCTTTGTGTGCAAATGCAAACCCTCACACCTTAAAAGAATGGTTTGTGGGAGATTTTTCCTTACTGATAGGATGGTGAGGGTGAGAGTGTGAAATTGTGCACAAATTCACACTTTCACCCTACTAATAAACACCCTCATGGGGTGAAAGAATGCATAATGCATAATCCTTATTCCATGTCATTAAGTCTTTTATCCACATATGATTCACCCTTGATTTTGATATTAAAATCTATTTTGATAACACTTTAAAAGATATCTCCATTACAACCTCTAATAGCAACATGATACAACTTGATTTATTTTTTGGATGTGACATTGATATACAATTAATGAATCCCATCAATGTCCACACTATATGACTTGAATTAATACTACATTAGGTTGTTACAATATATGGAATTAATACTACATTAGGTTGTTACAATATATGGAGAAGACCATGTAACATATAATATGAACAATTTAAATTTTAAAAAATAACAACAACCATCAATCCATAACGAACTCAAAATGTATAATGAGAAACCCTTGTGACAAATAAATCTCACTATGAAAACAATCTCTCAATAATAATAATAATTCATCTAATAACACATGAAAATGAGAAACCCTTGTGACAAATAAATTTCACTATGAAAACAATCTCTCAATAATAACAATAATTCATCTAATAACACATGAAGTAAGCTGACCTCACCATCACATTTGTCCTTAAAAAAAGTTGATTTGAACAATAGGTGTTGATGTGAATAATTCACTTTGATAATTAATGTTGACTTAGTCATCATTAATGTAGATATGTGCAATATTGTACCTAACCTTAGTTTTCTACCTTTATGAGGTTGAAGGTTAGAAATATTCAAAATCAAGGCCTTGGGTGGACCTCATATATGAGGTTTTTTCTTCCTTGTTTGACATCGATATGTAAAATCTCTGCGATAATAGGTGTCTGTTGTTGGAAATGTAATGGAACTACTGCTTCTTGTCCATACACTAGTCGAAAGGGGGATTGGTCAGTTGAAAATTTGTATGTTGTTCTGTATGCCCATAGTACTGCGGGTATATTTTCATCCCAGTCGTCTTTGTCTGCATTACATATGTTTGTTAATCCTTTTGTTAGTGTTTTGTTAAATGCTTCAATTGCTCCATTCGATTGAGGATGGTATGTTGTACTCCGATGATGGTCGATTTGGAACTGGTGTGTTAGGGATTTGATAGTTCTATTGATAAAGTGTGTTCCCTAGTCACTGATTAGGGTTAGTGGACATCCAAATCGGGTGATAATATTTTCATAGATAAATTTTGCGGCTATTTCACTGGAACATGTGTCGACTGGTTCTGCTTCTACCCATTTGGTTACATACTCGACTGCAGTTATTATGTACCTTGTACCTATTCTTTTTCCCGATATGGGAAATGGTCCTATGAAGTCGATAGCCCAAATTTCAAATTTCAAACTTGGGTTTACTGATATCAAAGGAATTTCTGTGCTAGGCAAGGGTCAACCCAGTCGTTGACATTGGTCACATTGGCTTACAAAATTTTTGCAATCTTTGTGAAGTGTCGGCCACCACAACCCTGATTGTTGGATTTTCTTTGTAGTCGTGTCTGCTTGAAAGTGTCATCCAGCAGGCCCATAATGTGCTTCATGGATGATATTATTTCTTTCGTGTTCCAGTACACACCTCATAAGGATGTCATCCAAGCCCATTTTTGTACAAGAATCCATTTATGATGCTATATGGTGCAACTTTCATGGCTAAAATTTGTTTCTTCTTTGTACTCATACCTTCTGGTGCTTTTCCATCTTCTGAAAAATAAGTTATTTCCTCTAACTTTGTTGGAACTGCTTCTATTCGAAATAGATGTGCATCCGGTAAGTCATCTTTGACTCCTGTCGGTTCCTCCCCTATGTCGATTCGGGATAAGTGGTCGGGACCGACATTTATCTTACCTGGTCTGATAACAACTTCGAATTCAAATTCTTGGAATAGAAGTAGCCATCGACAGATTCTTCCATGGTGTAGTGGCTTATTGACAAGGTATTTTAGTGCTTGGTGGTCGGTATAGAAGACAAATGGGTTAGCTAGTAGGTAGTGTCAATATTTTTGTAGTGCAAAGACCATTCCTAATGCTTCTCTTTTTGTCGTCGAATAGTTTTGTTCAGCTTTGTTTAGTTTTCTGCTACTGTAAACTATAGGATAATCCATTCCATCATCTCCTGGATGAGTTAGGATTGCGCCTATTGCTAGACCTGATGCGTCGATGTGGACATGGAAACCTTAGGATAGGTGCTGAAACTAGCTTTCTTTTTAGTTTTCGAATGGTATGTCGCACTCTTCTGTCCAATTAAATTCTTGATAATCTCTTAGCAATTCTTCTAATGGGTATGTCATGTCTGAATAATGTCTTATGAATTTTCTATAGTATCTTGTATGACCAAGTAGTACCCTGACTTGTTTCGGATTCATCGGGGGTTTTAAGTCGAGGATGATTTTTATTTTTGTGAAGTCGACTTTAATACCTTCTTTACAGACGATATGCCCTAATGGTATTCCTATAGGGGTTAAAAATATGCACTTCTTGATGCTTAGTGATAGTTGGATCTGTCGACATCGTTCCAACATAAGTCTTAGCCATTTACAATGGTCTTTTAGTGTAGAGTATATTGTCTAATTGTCGAAATATATTGCCATTGTTTTGTAAATATATTCTTGGAATGTTTTGACCACAGTCCTTGAAAAGACTGCAGGCGCATTTTTAAGTCCAAAAGGCATAACCCTGTAAGCAAATGAGCCAAATTCACATACAAATGTTGTCTTTTTTCTGATCTTCTTTGGCTATTGGTACTTAATTATAACCTGAGAATCCATCTGTAAACGAATAGCATTCATGTCCTGCTACCTCATTTAAGATTTCATCTGCATAAGGAGTTGGAAATGGGTTTGTTAGTGTCACTTTATTTAGCTCCCTGAAATTGACACAGATCCTTAGCTTGGTTGGATCATGCTTCTTTGGTTGAACCACCATTGGACTTGCCCATTCTGATTGGTCAATAGGGTAGATGATTTCTGCTGTAAGCATGTTATCAATCTCATTTTTTACTGTCTCTTTGTATTCATGAGCTAGTTTATATGGTCTTTTCTTCACAGGTCGAACATCAGGTTTTATGTTGATCTGCATTTCGCCCATTTCATGTAATAGACCTTTAAGATCCTTATAGTCTCTAGCAAATATATCCTGAAATTCTTTCAGTACATTTGTGATCTCTACTATTTGTGCTTTCGACCAGTAGTCTCCAATTTTTGCTATTTTTGGTCGATCATCATTTGATATGTCGACTTCTCTATTTTTAATTTTGGAATCTAGCCATTTCGGTGCTTTAGCTTCATTTATTGGTCGAATTCCTTCCTTAAACTGTGAGAATGTGGCATGGAAGTCTGCTGCAGTCATTCGGTCATCATCCTCCTTGTCGGTTGTTTCAACTTTGAGTACTGTGTGAATAGGTTTGGTTGTTTTGACATGATTTGATTTCCATCTAAAATTTTTCCCTTTCGACTTTTCATTTTCCAACTGTAGTCTCGTCGATTGTGGTATTGTCCCGTTTTGTATATTGTTACAGTCCATTGTCTGTCGTTTATCTTTTAAGGGTTTGTTTTCTATCGGTTGTATAAATTCTTTAATCTATTTTGCTGTTTCGACCAAATTCTCATCTTGTGGTATAAAGTTGAAGTCTTTGATAAAATTTTCTCCGAGTTCATGCCAGAGGAATGTTTCACCTCGGGCTTCTTCCATCTTGCACCATTTGTTCGGTAAGGCGGCGAGTGTTGATGGAAATAAGTGTGGCCATGTGCATTCATCCTTATATCCCAGTATTCTCCATTGTTTTTCACATATCTTTATATGGTTTTCTGGATCCTGTCCTTGGGTAAATATAGGTATCTGATCCTGGTTGGTTAACTTCTTTCCTCCAAACCTTTCTACAAAATAATTCGAAGATGTTTTCCATGTCTGTAGTCTTGACTAATGGGTATCCCACCATCTAGCAGCTTGTCCTGTAAAAGTTTCTACTAAACTTTGTAGTCGGCCATGTTTACCGATGTTCCTAGATACTTGCTCTACATGTATAACTGGTGATTTTCTTTCTTTATACCTTGGGATTTTTATGGTATTTATATTTGTTGGTTGTAATGTAGGGTATTCCCTAATTTTCTTTTCAAATATTTTTGGGATGCTGGACACCATAAAGCATTGTTTGACTGGTTTCTTCTATACTTTTTGAATGGACAACATCCTCTTGCTTTTGTTTCATAGTTTTCAACCTCCCAATCATATAGTTTTGCATCTAGATTATATCCTACTGAGTCTTGATTTCCTAAATGAATTTCTCCATAGATATTAAGTTCTGTGTAATCTTCATTATTCTGTATCTGATATAGTTGTCGGATGTCAACTTCTTCATCAATTGGTTTTGTCCAAGGTTCTCCTTGGGATGGATGAATAGGTACTATGAATTTTTGTCCATTCCCTTTTAAATTGAATCTTTCTTTGTCCAAGGATATCGAAGCTTTCATTTTTCTCCCCCAAGGTTGACCTACTAACGTTGGGAAGGAACTGGATCCTTCCTTAGGGTTAATAATTTCGAAGTCGACTTTAGTCGATATACCTTTTATCGTTGTGTCGACATTTTTCTAGACTCCAATAGGTTCAATTAGGCCTTGGTCTGCTAGTTTCAGGTATATGCCTGATTCATATAATCGAGGTCTGCCTAACTATTCCCATGTGTCTCGAGTCATAATATTTACCTGTGATCCGAAATCGAGTACAACTTTTCGGACATGGTATCCTTCAATTTCCAGGTCGACAAGTGGGTCAGCATCACTTTTATCTTTTTGATTTAGACTGCATATATTCTTTGTTTGTTTTTTGGTGTTGCTGTGTTTTATTTCATATAATAAGTTGATGAATTGAGATACTGAGTTATCTTTCTATACTAGTTGTATTAGCTGTTTTACTGTGTTATGTCGATTGTCGTTTGCTTCTTCCTGTCGGGCAAATTCTCTAAATATATATTTTTTTCTTTAACTGGATCAGGATAAACATTTTTTTCTTTTATCTTTCTTATTTGGGGGTTATCACTCCCAGTTTTTGTCCCTTGTCAGGTTACAATATGTAAATTCTTTGTATTGATAATATCATGTTTTTGCACACATGACAAGACATTAACATTCTTCTTTTTATTTATCTTTTCAAGCATAATAGGGAAATCCTCTAATGAGTGATCCCCTACACCACAATTAGTACAGAATTTTAGGTCATTCCTGTCCTTGTATGGACAGTATGCATATCGGTGTCCCTCCTTATAGCATGTGAAACATTGGATGGGACGATGTGGTCGGTTGTCTCGATTCCCAGAGAATCAACCTCAACCTCCATAGCCTCCACGTCGATTGTCATATCGGCACTCATATCTTCGACCTTCATATCTTTGATTGTTTTGATCATTTGGCTCATTGTTTTGCTCATTATTCTGTGCAATTGCATTGGTCTGATAGACTGCATGATAATTCTGTTGATTCTTGAGATTCAGATGGCAGTCGACAGTGTTATGATTTTTAGTTTCACAAATTGCACAACATGATGCTTTTCCATTCTTCATATTGAATGGGCAATCTTTTATCGAATGGTATCCATGCTCTTGGCAAATGTCGCAAAAAAAATTTGTCTGCACAAATCGGACGTTCTGTTGGCTGATGTCCTATCGACAATTGTCTTTTGAATATCCGACCGTCGAGCACTTTGTGCACCAGATATCTTGACTTTTGAGGTTTAATTCTTTTAATGACTTCTGCATGATCTCAAGCTATTCTTCTAATCTATGATCAGTGGAGTATGCTGGTATGCCCTCATCCATTTCTACTTGGAGAGCTTTTGTAAGCGCATCTTCGTAAGTCTTGAATGTCTCCAGACTTACGTGTCGGAAATTTTTTGTGATAAACATGCAAGAAACCACTAGATTAATAATTGTTCGTCAATAACATAGTCCAATTGGCTAAGAAGGTCTTTCCATCGTTTATCGTAATCACGGATAGTTTCTCCTGGCTTCTGCGATGTTGTCTTTAGCTTCTTTGATGCTAGATGTTTTGCATCTGGAGTTTTAAAAAATGAGAGGAATTTCTCTTTGACTTCGGATTTGGTTGCTTAGGGGGTTCTTTCAGAAAATTTCATATACCAAGTTAATTCCCCTTTCCTCAAGGCACCAACGAACTGCGCCATTTTTCTGTCTTCATCCGTAACTTGGTTGGCCTCCCAAGTCGACTCACAGATGAACCAGTGTTGTCTGGGGTCCTCATCACCCTCATATAGAGGGATGTGTGCTGACCTGTGACCCATGTCAGAATCACTGTCACTGTCTTCTTCAGGAGGTGGTGGTGGGGGTAGTGGGGTTATTTGCTTATTGCTATTTGCGGAATTATCGTCGATGAAACTCTCATTTTCGTCAGCTGTTTTAGTTGTCATTTCTTCTTCGACTAGCAGTCAGTTATTGTCGACTTCTTTTGTTGATGTCCAACTGCAATTTTTCGTCCGCAGTTCTGAATGTTCTGTGTTCTCCAAAGCTGTATTTGGCAGGGGGGGTGCTCCTTCATGTGTCGTGTAAAGGAAGTGGATACTTCGGTTGGAGGGTACTGCTTGAAGCGTGACCCAATTTCCTTCTTTTGGTCGATGGATAATTCGATGTCTACTAGTGTATGTCTCGTCGTCTAGTCAACTCCATATACCAAAGTCACCAGCTCCTAGTCTGAGGTCTTCTTCAACAATGGCTTGTATCCAGGTACGTGGATTCGTTGGAGATAGAGGTTTTTCTTCTTGGGGAACTTCTAATTGGAGAGCTTCTCGCTGCTCTATCCACAATTCTTCTTCTATAGGGGACACCTCTTCTTCCACGCCTTCTTCTTGTCGGTCATGACCTGACTCCGGTGGATCTATTTCCTGGTTGGTCACCCTAGTACTCATTCCTCTCTACAGCGCGAAGGCTCTTTCTCTTATTTCTTCCCTTCTTTGTAGCCTCTTCTCCCTCTCTATTTTCTGGAAGTCCGTCGTACCTTTGTGCGACACCATCCTCTCGATTTCCTTTTTAGGCTAACTTCTCATTACTGGTGATTGGTATCTTCCTTAGTCGACTAGAATCCACTCCACTTTATCTCGACATATGACCAGCTACCCCCCCATAGCCTACCCGACGCTTTAGAAAGCTCGGATAGTTCTGTCTACTTGCTTAGGAAGTATTACCACTCCCTTTTGGAAATGAATTTTTCCCACCTCTTTTGTTTTTCTGCCCAGTTAGGGTTTAATGGTGGTCCATAAAGTGATGGATGAGGTTCGACAATGTGACCCACTCCTTTCTTGATCAAGAACTTAAATAGCAAGGTCGGTAAGGAACACAAAAATTGCTTAGTGAGGTCTATGCAGAATTTCTTTTTGATGGTTTCCACCGAAGTCCTTTCTTCTACTGCTTGCTCCTCACAGAATTCATCGGCGATCTTTTCGAACCAGTCTAACAAGTTTGTTCTTCCCCCTTGAATCAATTTTTCTAGTAACTGTTGATATTTAGTTTCTTCTGGATTTTTCATCCAGGAGTTTCTTCAGCAACCGGGGCACTGATTCTACAAACTTCTCATGTGTCTCTGTAAAGAATCTTTCTTTTACTTGTGCGGTCATCAATCTGTTTCTCTGTGCTTAATTCTGCAAATAATTTGCTACTTTATGCTCCCACCAGTCCTTAATATCCTGTTCTGATATCATCTGCTTGCATACATCTTAGACATGTACTACCGACAATGAAACCAATGTTGTAATCTCATAGATCACATAAGGTTACCAATAATACATACTAAAACATACATACATCACAGAGACAAGAGATAAGAACAAGTAGTTAGAATAACAGATTATATTAACATGAGAGGGTCCATACAATACAGAGAACTGAACCGAGTTCTCATCTGGCTCAACACCCTAATATATATGAATTACAAACAATTACAAATAACTACTTGTCGGTTCACTCAACTGACACAACCTTAGGTGGACGGCCTAATCTCTAACTAGTCGGCTGACAGACTTAGTCGGCTGATCAACTAAGTCGGCTTACCGACTTGCTCCTCCAACATATATCTAACATTTAAAATATCCTACAAATATGAATAAGAATCAGATTTATCTTTCATGTGTGTGGTCATGGACTTATAATCCGTTGTTCTTTAATTCTTTTAGGAAATCTACTGAACATTTTTCCTCAACAAAATAAAATCGTATCCAATGTCTGTTACACCTCTAAACTTAAGAATCATTAAATATTCTTACATATAACTTCCTTTTTAATATCAAAACTATGTAGGTTTCTACATAACATGAGTTTAATTAACCAGTTCCATTGGTTTTCCACGAGCTAGAAAATCTAGCTTCTCCCTCTCAACATCTAGGATGCCATAATCATAATTTCAGTCCTCCATAAAGGAAAGGCATACTCCCCTATGTCTAACACATACATGAATATAACAAGGATAAATAAATTACCTTCAATAGTCTTTACATCTCTCAGAATACTATTAGGGATTCTATTCTAACTCCTTCCTAAGAATCATAGGAATGTCCTGATCTATTCTTTTTCTAGATAAACCATCATAATGACTTCATATTCATGTCATTCTTTTCTTTTAGACCAGGGCATATAGTTTTTCCCTACAAGCCAAATTTATTCAAGTTATTAGCAACCTTGCATAATCTAGTCATTTTAATACAATGAGAAATATCACATATTGACATGCAAAACATTTTAACCAATGTTTAAGTGTAATGATATCTCATGAATTTAAATCACATGAATACTCCAATATACTAGCAATGGTTCACATAGTTTTGTATACATATTAAATCAATGTTTCGACACAATCCCATTCATATTTCATAAATAAATTATGCATCCCCATATCCATATCTCATGAAACAATAATGCATGTTTTATATTCATATCTCATGTACAATCACACAACTTTATATTCATAACTCATGAACAATCATGCATGCTTTATATTCACTTCTCATGAAAAATCACACAACCCTATACTCTTCTTAATTTAAACATAACATGAGTTTCACTATTTACCAATAAATACAAGGATTGTAACATATGATTTTAATCATGTTATACCATAACATCATTCCTAATCCTAGGAATATGTTAAAAAACCTTTAAACATGATTTTATAAAAACATATGATAATCAAACAATCATGCATGTATACTTCATGATTTTTGTTATTTTCCAATAAAATAAGGACACTCAACATATATGCTCAACATGTTATATCATAACACAATTATGAATCCCAAGAATATGGATCTCTTTATGACTGTAATGAAACACATTCAAAATCTTATAGATCTAAAGCGCATATAATAAACAAAATACAAGTACTTAACTCTTATTGTTTTGTATGATCTCTCTTTATCTCTACTTCCTTGCGCAGATTATTGGAGTCCCTCAGTCTTGATCTCCTTACAAATTTGAGTGCATGCAGGACGTAGAGAATCTCTGCATGGGGAAGATGGATCCTATGTAACCTGGATCAAATCCTCTTCTTCGGGAAATGCTTCTTTTGACGATCATCATCCTATTCTTCAAAACATTTCTGAATTCTAATAAGCTCTTGTTACACACAAGATCCATTGAATAAGAATAATGTCCAATCCAAAAATCCTTGGATCGTTCAACCATTTCATATAGATTAGAAAGATGCCCATAACATGAATTATGAAAAATTCATATTCAAATAGCTGATCATATCTACTAAACATTTTTGAATTTTCGAAACTTGCCCATTTCTTAGCTAAATCATCCCATTTGGGAATTGGCTTTTCAACGGTTTTGGATATTTCCTCATGGTTTGATGAGAAATGATTCATGAATTTGTTACCTAGAATAGTGACGAGAATGATGCATACTGACTTGCTATGGATTCACCCTGCATTGGATGAAGTCTCCTCCACCACTGTAGATATGTAGCCATATAGGTAATGCTACACGAAGAGTGTTCAATACTCTCACCTTCTATGTTTTAAATTTGGAAGTGCCCTCGAGATGATGTCTTGGTCAAACAGAGATTTTTGTCATGACTACAATATTTTCCTCAACTCTTCAAGATCTATGTAGGATTAGCTTGTTGCATAAAACTAAGCTCCTTCAAGCCCTATTCTCTAATACCATGTGAATGTTTGAACAAAATCATAGATTCTTGAACATTAAAATTTTTATTAATAAATCACTGCATATATGAATCTCATAAGACAAATCATCCACATAAATCATTCAACCATACGAGATAAGATATACCCTGGGAAAACCCTCCAAATACGGAGGATGAAAAACCCAACAATTCTTTTAGTATGATTGATATATTTGTAGATAATTGTTTACAACACATAAACATATTGTCATGTAAGAGATATCACCTCAGCAATAGAGAAGAGATATCTAATAACTCATAATGATCAAGTGTAATGAACTTTCCATATGCCTAGCATATTAATAACAAGCCAAAAAATCTAGCATGCACAAAGATATGCACCCTTCCTTTCATGATTAGTTTTTAATTGAATGTTGACTGACTTGAACTGAATCTTTTTATCTTTAACCGAGTGTATGACCATAAAGTTAGGAGGCTAACTGAATTCCTTTGGTGATTCACATTTAGTGCAAAATTTCTATTATTAACTTATGCATGGATATTCTTAGTTAACTGAATGTTGAGAACTTAGTTAATAGACTAACACAAGTCTGATCGGTGATTCACTCTTACTGTCATCCATGCAAGACATTTGCATGGATATCTATAAGTTTCTTTTACTTGACTAAAACTCATAAGTATTTATTAATTCAATTACATTATTTACTATTTTTATCTTTGCATGGATCTCATAGAGATTCCCGATTTAAATGAGTGACATTCTTTATTTACAACTAAGATTTTAATTGAAGCCTTTACAATTCAAGTTCACTTGGAGGTGAATATAGGCGATTCAAATCCATTATCTTTCTCTATGTTTTATATCATTATCATTAATTAATTACTATATGGTCAATATGTGTATAAATTATTTATCCATATTATCATATCAGACTTAGAAGATTTGTTCCATACTAATGATCATATATATTCCCCCATGTCATATAGTCATATTCTAAAGTGATTCACTCTAGGGGTAGCTAACCCCTAAATGAGACTTATAGCACTCAATGACCATGACTATCAATATATCACATAGTATAAACACATGACTGGATACAACACAAGTCTACAGTATTTGATACAACACAAGACTTCAATCTTGTTGCAACACAAGATCATCTCCACAATTGGAGATTCATCTCATAGGGTGCCATCTATGAGAATCATTGACTTGATACAACACAAGTCTATAATTGATACAAACCACAAGTCTACAATATTGATACACATCAAAAGACTTTACAGTACAGACATCACAACCTCAATCCTACGAGGATATAGATAGGACTTGATACAAATCACAAGTCTGACTTGATACAAACCCCAAGTCCAAAGAATGAATCCTAATTTTGTACAATCAACAATATTTACATGTTCGAAACATATTTTGGTAGTTTTCAAACCCATTATTCACACATTTTGAATTCAGGTTTGCACTTTCCAAAACTAAGATTGGCATTTTTAGAACCTAATTATACTAACTTTAGAAACCCATTATGTAAATTTTTTAATCCGATTTAGCAACTTACTATTCAAAACTTTAAATATTGGTAACAAATCACTAAAATTACCTTTCAAAGAATAAGACACAACTAGATAACAATACCACACATAGAGAAGACTATGAAGATAAGAAAATCACAACGCATTATTCAACAAACTAATTTCATAATTTTCACAATAGATCTAATATTGTTAACATTGTTAAGGCATAACAAAAAAGGACACAATTGATCTAACAAGTATGTGTCATTCTCATCATCACAATTATAAATTTTTTCAATTATGTAGTTCCCTCCATCATTACACACTTTTTTTCTTCTGAATCGCTCATAATCACCGTGTTACTAGCATCATAAGCATAGTTTAACATCTTCCATACATTGTTTAAAGGATTGGAATATACATTGGATTACCATATCCAATATAGCCATTTCGTGGTTTGGCGTCATAGTGAGCCTATGTTAGCATGAATTTAAACTGCTCTTTTTTAACCTCAAGTTTGTCTAAAAATTGTGGCAAAAAGTAATTCACATTTTTGGTTTGCACAGATGTCCATAAACTAACCTCAAAAATAGTAAGCCATAGTTTACGAAAATTATTTAACCCTAGACATATAAAATAAACCTTTGTTATTGAAGTGATGCATGCATATTTGTACCCTGACTTGTTTGATAGTATGTTATTATGAATATCATGTAACAATAATCCATTCAAATCAAATACTATAAACCATTTATCTAATAAACTTGTAACTACACTAAAAAACCATAGATCACACTCTAATTAATAAAACAATTCTAACATACAAAATAAAGAATATATATACTACCAAGACGAAAGGGGTTTTCTAAAAATGTCAACAATTACACAATTTCATTCATTTTTCTATAAAAATTTTTTTAATAAAACCACTTTCTTGTAAATAAACATAATTTCAACTAAATCAAATGTTGAACATCGTGAACAAGTTGAATGAACATTCTATGATAACTCTATAATGAAGAAATCATCATATGAGACCTCAAAAATATTTCAAGTTTTTGGGAAAACACAACATTGGAGGAACATGTTAAGGTGTGTGCAGCAAAGTACTAAACATGCAAATATCACATACATAATACCAAAATAACAATCGACCAATCTTGTATTGGAATCGATCTCTTTGGTGGATCCATCATCATAATAGAGATACAAGAGATCCAAAATTATAAATAGAGCCTTCCACACCACCATGATAGATGTGTTCATCATCCCACGTTGTTGACTTTATCTAGGAGAATACTATGAAATCCAGCCGTTGTTTGACATTTCCACGCTAATATTTTAGTAAAACAAGGATCAACCGAAACTTTCGAAACATATCTGATTTCTTGGATGATAAAACATTAGAGGAGGAGAACTCAATGTATACACAATCATGGGCAGAGACAGATTATACTTAATGAGAAAGTACACCATATATGTTTTCCCTGAGGAGTGTAGATTGGTCCTTCATTTATATCATGGTTTCTTGATGACCACCTAATTACAAAGGAAAAGATCGACTGATCCTTCTTAGGATTTTCTAGTTTCCTGATATCCGCTTAATAACAAAGATAAATATGGGTTGATCCTTTCCCCAAATACACCTTACACTATTGCTTGAAATTTTTGAGTCAACCTTATGGTGGAAAAATAATCAGCCGACACTCCTAAAACATATCTTGTTTCCTAAACCATACACCATTGGAGGAGGATGGATCTGTGTATACATAAGTGTGATTGGAGACAACATATAATTAATGACCAAGGAAACAATATATGTTTTTCTTGGGTAGTGTCGGTTGATCCTTGTTTTATATCATTTTATCCTGATTATTACTTAATGATAAAGGAAACGATCGGTCGATCCTTCTTTTCTCTTCTATTTTCCTGATCTCTAATTAATGACAATGATAAATATAAACTAATCCTATCCCCATATATACCTTACACTACTTCTTGGCATTGTCATGTCAACCTTACAATGAAAGAAGTATCGAACGACACTCCTAAAACATATCTTGTTTCATGGACGATAAAAAAATGGAGGAGGACGACTCTATGTATACATAAGCATGGTTAGAGAAAAGGTATACTTAATGACCAAGGAAACACTATATGTTTCCCTTGTGGAGTGTGGGTTGATCCTTCTTTTAATCTTTGGGGTCCTAATAATCACTTAATAACAAAGGAAAAGATTGACCAATCCTTATTTCCTTTTCTGGTATCCTGATATCCATTTAATGAAAAAGGAAATCAGATTAGTTGATCCTTTCCTTGGAAACACCTTACACTATTGTTTGACAATGCCATGTCAACCTTATGGTCAAATAAGGATCATCTGACACTCTAAAACCATAGTAGCATAATTCGGTCATATTGACCTTTTGTGTACGGAAATTCTGAAAAATTTGAAATCCGTTGAATATTCGATGTAGTTCCAATACAAGTACGAGATCCCACTAACCAACCACTAAATTTTGAAAACTAATTTAAAAAACCAAATTTTAATTAGTTGAACACTATAAAATATAAATACCATTTAATTTCTTACTTTGTAAAATTCATTTAAGCATTCATTAATTAATTTAGAATCCTTTTATTGTAAGTAGTGGTAAATATTTATTTACTTTCTTATGTTGTGTCTCTAGCATTCATCACATCCTAGTGTGTTGAGATTTTATATTTTTGTTTTTTAAATAGTAACTTTGGTTGTAAATTTTATGTATAAAAAGAAACGAATGCTTTTTTTTAATGTTTGATTCTTACTTCTTTTAAAAACAAATTTTATGAAAAGAAAGGGAAGTCTTATGCAAATATCTCCAATAAAATATTTTGTCAATTTCGTCATGACAATTAAATGTGCTACTAGATCAAAATAGATTGCAATCCTCCTCAATTTTGTCATCTAAATTTGAATGTTTTGAACCAGCGAGTCATGTTTTGATGAGTCCTAAGGTGATTTAAAACAAAACACAAGATTGTTTTCAGTTTTTTATCTCTGTCAACCGAACCATCAAATCTCTAACATGACAGAATTATTAAACAATTCTCTTCACTATTATCTTCTGAGTGGTATTGACCTTCATTTATAAACAAGATATTTGAATTTTCATATCTTTCTTTATACTTGATAAGTACATTAAAAATTTTCTTGTAAACATGTTACTCCATTGATACAATCATATGTATTTGAAAAGTACTTAGTATGTATACATTGCTAGCATCCCCAAATAAATATGAAAATTTCATCTTTGAACCAGTCAATTTCATTCTTCAACTTCCTTATTTCCATGAAATACAGAAAAGTAAACCACAGAGTGATGTCGACATGATCTCGTGCAATATAGACGATATCATGAGGAAAATTTCTTGCATAAAAATGGTAGTATCCATGCACAGAATATGGATGTTTGTTGACCTCTTTTTTTATACCAAAAAATCAAACTCCAAACAACAACCCCTCTACTCCGAATACCAACAATTTATTTTTAGTGGATGTTTCGACTACATACATAAAACCATGAATGAAATATAACTACAAGAATACAAAATGACCATGTTAACTAAAATTATAGCTACAATATTTAATAAGACAAAATTTAAATAAGTAGGAACAAGAAAGTACCAATACATTACAAATATAAAATTCAAACAATATAATCCACATGCAAATGGTTATGTGGAAAATAGATGCAAGGAGGTCATGTTGAATGTCGGTTGACACTATGGTGACCGATAACGGGATTAAATTCAAATCGCGTGAGCACATCTCATTAATGAAGAAAGATGGGAAGATGGAATGTTTCATTTAAATTGACTAGGATAGAATAATAGGTGATGGAGGAGGAAGGACATCATCTCTGAACAAATTCTACAATGAACAAAAGGTGTAGTACAACTCAAATGTGGGTATTGAATCTATTATGAGGTTTGATGGAGGAATTGTTGAGTTTGTTTGGGATTTGTCCATTAATGGAATCCCAAATACATTGATGAGGTTCGAGGTGGACGACACTTGGAGAAATGTCTTAAAATATATATATTTAATGGAAAGTATTTTCATGCCATAGTGAGGGATATGCTGGAAGAGGGACAAAGTGAAACATTGGTGGAGGAGAAGAGGACAATATTTTGGCCATCTAGAGAATGACCATTGATCCTCACAAACATATGTGTAGTCAACATAGTGGAAGAGACTGGGGAGAGAACAGTTCAATGGATACATACCTAGGGAAGGATTATAATGAGGAAATTCCCCCACACATTGACGATTCCATCACATTGATGGAAGATGTAGAGATGGAGGAATTGATGTAGAGGAAGGGAATATATACAATTCTAAGTCCACATTGGGTGTTGAGAAAATTTTGGTTAGAAATATGATGGAGCGTGAGAGTTTTGGATACCTAGTAGTTCAAAATATTCAAAATTTTGAAAGAGGACATGCCAAGAAATATCATGGACATGGAGGTAGCACAGGACCTTGCATCATGTCCTTTCAAGTGTGGCTCAGAGCACACCAATTCACCTACATAATGTACATCTTGTGTGTCACTGGTCCATATGGTCGAGGACTCAGGAAAATGACCCTCACTAGTGGCATGCCCGATCTAATTCTGTCTTCTCTAATTCTGGTTTTTAGTGAATGTGTTTTGATATGTATTTGATTTTAATGGCTTCGAGTCGGGGATGATGAATCTATGTAATAGGATTAGTTTTGTTATGGGAATGTTTTTTTTTTCAATGGAAGTTTTTTGAAGTCATGCTTCTAATGGGAAGGGAATTGGTTCACGCTTTTCTGGGATTGAAGGATGATCTTCAGTCTCCCCTCTAGATCGACCTTTTTTTCAAATTATGTATCTTTTAATTTATCTACAATAATAAAGTTTCTTGCATCTTGCTCACAAAAAAATCAAATAGTAGCATGTTTAAAAAAAAATAATAACATTACCTTAGAAAATTCTATTAAAATGTTTGAAGTTTCATGCTACATACTCATTTTAACCCTAAAGGATGAGATAAAGTTCCTTATATCATATGTTTATTTTATTTTACAAAGATACTTCCATAATAATTTTTCCATATAAGTGTCATTCTCAAGGGATAATTTCTAAGTGTTCCCGACTATGCAATTCTCAGAAGGCTTCCCTTGTTGCTCCTTACCTTTCAAAACAAGCATTGTTGTGTTCATGTCAAAGAAATATTTTCCAAAATATCTCCAAAATGTTTCCAAATTTTTGACATATTTACCATGATTATCTTTATCACATTTATCATCGAACCAAACAAACTTCAATGTATCCATAAATTATTTTTTTCCTTTCCCAAAAAATCTATGAAGCAAGGCCATTCCATCACTTCCTCTTTTGTTGACAAATTTCAGTATGGAATCTTCCCACACATAACTCCTAGAAATCAAATGCATTTTCTCGTTGTTTATATGTTTTTGTTTGGTTTTAAAAGTATTACTATTATCCTGGTCTAAACTGCCAGACACCTCTTTTGTCCTAGTGGAGGATTTGGAGGATTTTAGAGTAAATAAGAAATCCTCCAACTCTACTATCAAGAATCCCTCTTTCTAATTTGAATCTGCACAATGAAAGCATCCATCACATATTACATAATACTATGATCTATATATAGTTCACATATCACATAATACTATGATCTATATATAGTTCACATATCACATAATACTATATTCTATAGTTCCTTGAGACCATACAAAGAAATGAAAATGGAGTGCCATATTTAACATTACAAATTATTTACACTTTTTGATGCATGTACAAAAAATCATTAAATTTCTCACTTGTGGATGGGAGGGGAACATCACTAGATATAACTTCTATTCCAAACTTGTTTATTACTTCATTTTCATGTATCTCGATTATCTCTCCAAGATCTACGAAATAATAGCAACAATACAGATAAAATCTTTATAGTTTCTAATTCCCATACAAAAAATCATTAACTTTCGGACCTATGGATGGGAGGGGAGCAATACTGAATTGAACTTCTCTGCCATACTTTCTTATTATTTCACTTTCATGTATCTCAATTGTCTTACCAAGCCCTGCACAACAATAGAGACAATAAAGTTAAAAATAAGATGTCTAGGCCAAGCAAGATGTGCAATATCGGTGAACTTTAAAGTATTATAATTTGCATAAATCATATAAAACTACCTTCTTTTTCCTTGACAATTTTCTTATATTGATCTTGAAAATGTGAAATTGAGAGATATTCGACATCGCCACAAATTTATTAACCGTGATCTAAATTCTTTACTGAATATTTTTCTTTTTCATTTGTGTCAACAATATTAACATTTGATTAAACATATTAAAAAAAATTAAAAATTAAAAAGAAAAAAATAAATTTCTAGTTAATTTTCCAAAAAAAGTTAGCACAATTTAAATACCATTTTGTTGACAAAGAAATCCAAAATATACATTTATGAACTTCTCTTGGTGAATTGTCTCCACATATGACACAACCATTCTCTTATCAGAGAGACTCAATGAATGAATAAATCCACATCGACCATATAACGAAAGAATAATTGTGTTCCGAGGTGAAGAAAACATTTCCATAATGTGATCCCATAATGTTGAAATCTGTTCTTTTGGAAAAACATAAATTTTAGGATCCGATTTCGAGCGCAACAAAGGTAAATTTTCATTAGTCGGATCATTATCAGCCCACCAATCGATACCCATCTCCAAAAGTAAGATATTATCTCCTACGTGTCCAATTATCCAACAAAGTACAACATAGAAACCCACATGACAACCTTTGGAGTAATTTCTATAAACATCATGGAATGGGTACTCTTTGTGAGGCCTTTTTCAATTTCTTGGAGAATTGAGCAAATTCCCTACTGATTAAATATGATAGGATAGAATCAACTAAAACAATTATGGTGCATATTTCAACATTTGAAACAAGATAAATAAACAATTCAAGAAAATCACTCTCTATCCACTGGTGAAGACAATTACTCTATCAACAACAACAAGCTCACAACAAGGTCTAGACTAAATCAATATGATGTCCTTCAATGTTTCAATTAAAGAAAATAGAAAACAACATCAAAAAATAAAGCAAGATATATATTTGGTAGATTCATCTACCACAATTGCCTTTTTGAATATAGAGATTCAAAATATTTGTGGCAACCACAGGAATTTTAGGCTCATATTGATATTCCTCTCCCTTTTTCTACTTCGTTGGAGGCTTTGTTTACTTCTTTGGGCATAAAATACAACACAATTATTGGAAATGATTTGGGGAAATTTTGTAGACTTCAACTAGATCCAGGTTAGTTACATTGTGAGAAGTATATAACTCTTTATCAGTCATCTATAATAATCAGAAATAATAAATTAATTTTCTAAGATCTTTCACCTTTAATATGCTTACAATACTATGTCAATGTTTTAGCTTGAGAAGAACAATCAAATTCCATGGATAACCAAATAGATCCTTCTAGTATTTTATCTACTAAAATATTTAATTGTCCTTCATCAAGGTCGTGTAATGGTATAAAAATATTTGAAGTGTATTTATTTATTTTATTTTGTACAAAATCAGCTTGCATAATACTCTTTGGTGAACATGCCAAGGAACCATTTTTATAAACCTTGAAAACATTCCACCATTTTTTCCATAAATTGTCATATATCAAGACAAGAGTCATCTTGTCGTTAAGACTATCCTTGATTGCAACTTCAAAAATATCAACACACTCATTCATTGAACTTTGCAACCGAATAAAGTTTAATATTATGTAAAATTTTAATTACCAATGTTGTTAATAAAAAAAATTGACATAATAAAACTGGTGAAAAAATTGATATATACCTACCAATGAGCTAATGGAACATGCCCCTTCTCAGGGAAGGATGGTCTGTCACTATAAATCCATTCCTCCCTTTCTTTCATTACTTGGTAAATGTAGGGAGTGTCAACAAATTCCTTTTAGAATTATTTTGTTGTCTGGCCAATTTCAAAACTATGGTCGTTGGAACATCTTTATGCATGAAAATAGCTTTACGGAAACAATACCTGGGATAAAGTGATAGTTACTTGGAATTATCAAGTATTTCCTTTTGTGCCGATATAGAATATTTACCATCTATAATATAAAATTTCATGGTGGGAATATGAACTTTGTCTTCATTCGTAACATAACAAGGATCCCTGGTATCTTTGTTGAAGTGAAATAATATAGTCTCGATGAGTGTAGTTGTGAACATTGTGACAAGTGATAAAACAAGGTTATCCACTTCATATTTTTTCAATCTTAGGTATTTCAAATGCGTAGGGGCTATTTCACATTAAGTGATATCGATGGAGAAATTTTTCTCCTCAAAAAGAAAATGTTCAATTTGGTCCCTTTGACTCCCTTCGGATCTATCAAAAACTTTACCTTCCCTTTGTATGATGGTCTTTGAAGGATTAGGTTTCAATGTTTTGAAGGTAGATTTTGAAATATATTTTTTTAAATCACCTAAACAAGCTCTTTTGATATATGAAAGCATACTTTCATGATTAATATTTTGGAGCTTGACCATCATATTTGAAAAATGAAACACGGAGGAGGATTTATTTGAAATAGACAAGTTTTGTAAAACATTTCAAACACCATTTTCAAATCATTAGATATTCCCATACCTGACATGTTTGATTGATTGTATGATGGAAAAACCCACCCCTGATTTGCACATGACATAGTGACATCACTTGTATCCCTTTCCATAATATCTGGACAATATTTATAAACTAAAAGATCAGTTTGAAGTAGAAAACATGTGTTATTCTTAACAAACTCCACCTTAACACACAATGCATTATTACTAATAACATCCGTAGTAGTGATTATAACCAGATGTATTTTTTCCCATGTCAAATGAAAATAGATATAAATATGGATAAAACTTTATTGGCTCTGCCACCTTAAAAAACCATTCTTCTTCAAATTCTCCAACATTATGGTCTTGTGATACACATATAAATGGGATTTCCTTGAACTTGGAATGAGATACATAACTTGACATTTTTATTTGGCTTAGAAAAAAAATAATATATCAATACTCGTAAATAAAAAAAGATAGAAGAGATATTGTAATGCATTAAAAACAATTGTATTTAAGTAGACTAACATTAAAAAATATTCTATGAAATAAATAGTTCCAACAATAAGCTAGTGTTTAGAATGAAATACATATAAATATCTGAGAGGTGACTATTCATTTGTTGTCACTTCAACAATATTATTATGGACAGAAAATCTAAAATTCTGTAAAAATCATATAATATTGACACTCTCTATTTAGAGGAACAAGCGCCAACATAATTAAAGTTGTATAGACCTATTCAAGGATTCATGGAGAGATAAAAAATTTGTAAACAAGAGAAATTATCATTCGACCCTTCCATCTAACCAATCTATAAAAAATATATATTTTCAGGTATTATAGGAAGGTGCCAACAATGTATAAAGAGAGGTATCGATAAAATCAATTTTATGGGATGACAACCGACCAAATATTGAAAACTCATTAGACTATGGAATAAACGAAGGAAATTATATACTATTAGGAAAGGAGAGTAGCATGTCTTGAAGAGGACCCAAATGCACATCTCCATTATTTAGACTTTTATCTAACACATAGCATCGTTCTTGAAAGCATTCTTTGATATGTACATTATAATAATAGATGCAGGGATAACTATTATGTATTATAGAAGATGCATCATCCTACCCTTCCATCTGATTTGAATACAAAAGAAGGAATATTCCATGAACTGGTGGAAAGGGGCTTACTATATACAAATGAATCGACACAAGTGCATACAGAGTGTCGCCCGACACTTCTAGCCTCATGTACAAAAAACTTAATCTATGATGTAGATTTTTTTGTTAAATACCCTATGTGAACTATGTTGTGCATAAGCTATAGGAATATAGATCATTACATTTTTGTTGAACACAATATCAGAATCAATTATGTTACATCTATAGTGAAGGAAGGATCATCAGACCCTTTAAAACCATAATTTTTTTTCTCAAACTAGAAATGTTTAAAATGATGAGTCATTTGACTCATTTTGTGTGGGATGCTTACGAAAAGTTCGCTTGTGCCAAACCCAATATTAGACATTTTTCATTTTCTATATAGATATTTTATCCTCAAGAATAGTTCAAAATTATTAAATTAGTAGTATCGACCGACCCTTCTGTGAAATTCGCCTAATGGAGAATGCATACGCTCAATAACTGCATATACTTGCTTATAGTATGTAAGGATGTGCCTCAAAAAAAAACAATTTAGGTAGTTTTGATCGATCCTTCTACCTTCTCATTAGTCATAATTACTTTTTGAAAAATTATACTTCGTTAAAATATTATACGCGAATTATGTTCTGAAGCCATTTTCGTAATACACAACGAATTGATTTTTATATTGGTTGTAGTGTTTGTTAAATTTGAGAACCATAGATCTACATGCCAATATTAGAGTTATTGGAAAGGAATTATCCAGTGGAATAATTACGATCAATATACATCGAGAAAAGAATTCATAACTTCATATTAATCGGACAAGAATTTCTCAGATAATCACAACATTAATCTTCATTAATTAATTAGTAATACAATGGTAGTACAATAAATAGAATTTGAATAATGTGGATAGGATTTTAATCTACCAACTCTAACTGAATGTTTATCTAACTTATTGTGTAAAAATCATAGTTGGATCTCACTAGTTTAACTCCGGGTGTCTAAATTCGTATACAATTAGTTAACTGATGAGGTAGGTGGACAAAAGGCACCACACTCCCTGCATACATGCAAAATTGGCGCTAGGATAACTAATAGTTATCTAACTGAAAGTAAGTGGAGGATAACTTAGCATAACTGCTTACCTACCACAACCAACTGAAGGTGATTACTAGTGGCACTCAGAGTGGTATTATATAATATAGGGATTGGTCCAGAGGCACATAAACTCATGCATGAAGATGTAGTAAGTGGCATATAACCCCTAGGTGTGTCCCCCATATTCTAGTACAATCATAATAGCTTCCTAAGTTAGGAAAAATGACCAAATAGCCTGTATTGGACAAAGGAGGATTAACTAATCCTAACAGTTTATTTCATCCCTTCTTGGTAAAGACCCTTTTGAAGAGACTATGACTAAGAAAAAATATTATTTAGGACACCAATGTACAAGAAGTAAGGAAAGGATTGTCTAATCCTTCAACAATTTTTCTCTCGATAGTTCATTCATTATCGATCGAATGTCTGATGACCCCTTTAATCTATTCTTCGATGCCTTGTCACTATTGATTATAATGATTCATACCTATATTACATCGTTCTGTCTATTGGTGCAAGAAAAATAGTGCATTGTGTTGCACATAAATGATCATAATACACATCAGTCTATTTTATGTGGAATTCTTGTGAAATTTTGGTCATCACTACCTAAATATTAGACCTTTCTCATTATGTATACTGGTAATTTTTCATGAATGATAATTAAGAAGAAATACAATGGTAGTATTGGTCGGCCCTTTTGTGAATTCTACCAAATGGAGAGAACATAATTTGGATAATTGCATACATGTGCTTATAGTGTATAAGGATGGATCTCGATAAAACCACTTAGGTAATGTCATTAAATCCTTACACCTTATCTTCTATCATAATTAATATTTGCACCATTATGCGGTGTTAGAATATTCTATGGGAATGATATTATAGAACCATTGTAGTGACACACATCAAAGGTTTGTTTATATTTGAGGTAGTGTCATTCGACACTCCTTGGTAAATACCATTTCGAAGAGAGTATGAATAAAAAAATATTGTATAGACCACAAATGTACCCGAAGAAAGAAAAATAATCAGCTAACCTTTCAACCTATGTTCTCTCAATGGTTCATCTATCATTGGATAAATGTTAGACCACCCCTTCAATCTAATTTTTTATTCCTTGTCACCATTGTTAAAAATGAGTCGATCCTAGCTTTCTCCGTTTTGTCTTCCCACGTGAACAATGTAGTACATTATGTTGTCCATAAAATATCAAACTACCCATCATTCCATTTTATTGAGCATAATACCAAACTCCATTACATTATAGATATAATGAATAAAGGAAGAAAGCAAAAGGATCAACTGACCCTTCAACCTATTTTATGTGGATGGTTCATATATTATTGGATAAATGTCCGATGACCCCTTCAATATATTATTTGATGCCTTGTCACCATTGTTAAGAATGGGTTGGCCCTAGCTTCCTTTTTTCTATCTACCCATACGAGCAATGTAGTGATTTATGTTGTCCACAAAATATCAAACTACCCATCCTTAAAATTTTTTGAGCATAATATCAGACTCCATTACATTACTGATAGAGTGAAAAAAGGATCGTTTGACCCTTTGAAAACAGTACGTTTGTTGATCAAGATAAAATGTTTAAAAAGATGAGTCTTTTGACTCATTTTTTCTTTGGAATGCTTGTGAAACATTTCAGTCGTCTCTACCTCAAGATTGATCAGTTTTCATTTTCTACAAGATAATTTGGAAGTATTATAGCAACAATATTGACCGACCCTCATGGTAGATTCACCTAAATGAGAGCGCATACACTCGATAATTTCGTACATGTGATTACAATATATAATTTTTGGTCTCCGTAACATCATCTAAGTAGTGCCAGCTGATACTTCCAGCTTCTCGTTTATAATAATTATTGTTTATACCATTCTATTATCTCCTCAATAAATTATACTTAGAAAATTTATTTTATGTAGTGACAGGAAGTCAAAAAACATTTTTGAAGATTTTAAGGCTCATTGTGAGAGATTTGGTGTTTAATAAAGTCTGAAACACTTTGGACTCTATTTTTTTTTAATAAAAAATCAAAGCTCAACTTTCGGTGGCTTAGGCGGACATCTCAACTATTCATTAGCCACCGAAAATCCTAGCTTTCGACAACTTAAAAATGAAATTCGAGGCTATTTTAGCCACCGAAATCGTAGGGAAGTTAAAACGGTTAGCACATCGATCACACTCAGCAACCATCAGCATGAAAAGCGCTATAATTAAACCATTAACCACCGAAAAGAGAGGATCGACAGTCAATCATGAGTTGGTAAGAGGTGTTTTTATGAAATTACGGTGACCTATCTAGGCCCAAACCCTCTTTTCCCTACACCTGTCCCATATCTGTGATCTAATTACCACAAGCATTATATTTCCAGTTCAAATGATCACGTTCCATGCACTTTCTAGTTTGCGGGTCTCATCAAGCTACACCATCACCCTGTTCAAATCTCACAATTTCCAACTAAATCCCTCAAAATCAAGACCCCCCCCCTTAGTTCATTCCTCATTCCTTGCATGTGTTCTCACTGATCCAAGTTTCCCTAATCCCGTGTTGTAATTGTCCTCTCCAAAGTTTGAAGTTTCAAATTTGTAGGTGCAGAGGAACAGTCCAGGAAATGAAGAGAGGAGGACCTGCCTTAAGAAAAGAACTGGGTGATATTGTCTTCCTGGAATCACACCCAGAGGTATGTCAATTAATCAAAGATGCATGATGTTACAGGTTTTGTGAAAAAATCCAGAAATCTCATCAACAAGTAGCAGAACACTTTGCTCTCACGTTTGATGGCACAAAAGCAGTAATTGGCGAGAAGAATTCCAGGTGGATGAAGCTCTTATAGCTGAAGTGACAGAGCTTCCAAGGACTGGAGAAAATTGGTTTAAGGCCAATGTCACAAATAATGTTGAATTTATTTCTTTCCTGAAACTTGAGCACAAAAATATTCTATGGAAGAAGAGCATCCCTATATCCTATCTTGAGGAAAAATGGCAACACCTGTTGAAGTCAATTATGGTCTACATAAACTGTGAGGGAAGATGCAATAGGGTAATGATATACCATTTCAAATTAATGAATCATTTCATTGGTAGGATCTCCTTGAATTTTCCTTTTTACATCTACAAAAGCTTGACTAAAATTGCTCATCAAGTTAGAGCCAAGCCAACCAAAATTGCAGGCAGGCTATCCCATCATGGCTTGACCAAGCTAATTGTTTTTAAGCTGCTACAAAGGAGGAATGTTTCCTGTACATACTTCCTATTCTGGAATGAATTTGAAATAGAGTTGCAGCCAGAGGACAAAAGGAGGTCTTCTTCAAAGAAGTCTTCCACTCCCAGAAGTGGTAAGAGGAAGAGGAGAGCCATCTCTCCAATTGCAATTGATCAAATATCTCCAGCTTCTAAGACTAAGAAGGCCAAAAGGAATATAGATTTCAGTGAGAAGACAGAGAAAGAGGAGGCTTCAGCACAATGCAAAAATTTCCTCAACTTGCCATACACTGATTTTGAGGATGAAGAAGAACAGGGAGCTGACCTAGCAAATCAGGTTGCAGCAGGGCATGAGGATATTCCCTCACCTACACCAAAGGAATATCAAGGTGAACAAGTGGCAGAGGCTTCATCTAGCAAGCCAAAGGAACCCAGATCCCAGAAGATCAACCAGCTGCTAAGGCAGGCAGGTGTATGAACTAGAAGTTCTAGAGAGATAAATTAAAAGAACCAATGGAATATTAACCAAAAGAAATGCTGAATTGTACGACTCTCTTCAAGAACTAAAAGGGAAGTATACCAAGTTGGAGGAAATCAATCTCAGGTTAATGAAGGACAACACTAGGCTCTATAGGAAAATAAGGCTGTCAAAGTTGCAGAAAAAGAATTCAAGCCCTTAGTCTAAAGCACATCATAAGCTAGAAACCCTAGCAGAGGTAGCAATGAGTCTTTATAATCCAGAGGCAGCCTATGATTCTATTACCATCCCAAACCCTATGCAAGTTGCAGAGACACCAAAGGGTTAGCACTAAAGCTTTGAAGCATTAGGGTAAAGCGTGATTTCAATTTTGATTAAATTTTAAAACATGCTTTTCAGTGGCTTTTGCGAACACCTCAACTATTCGTTAGCCACTGAAAAAAAGACCTTTTGGTAGCTTATAGGCTTGGATGTTTGCTTTCCTAGCCATCGAAAGTACATAACAGTGCAGAGAAGCATATTTTTGCACAGAACTAACTTTTACTGATCCAAACACCTCAAGGATGATTTATAATGTTGGAAAATAATTAAGGGCATCAATATTAAAGTTCTATTTCAGTTTTGGATATGCCGGCGCGGTGAATCGGATCACATGTCCTACCTACTTTGGTAAAGGGTGACTTTCCTGCCAAATGGCAAGTTCGAATTCTCCTTCAGTTTCTACTACAGCTGTTAAAGAGTTCGAAGATCAGGAATATTTTTTGGAGATAGGGAGATTGATCATCAAAATAGGATCTTTTCCTATTTTCTAGCAAAGATTTATGACTATCTACTTTAAGCAAATTCAATCCAATTTTTTAGGATCTAGAATAATTTGTACAGGCTATAAAGCCTGTGAATTATGTAGCACAAAGGGTTCGACTTTATAGATTTTTTCATACTTGGACTCTCAAAATTCTCAATTCATGCCAGTAATATAAGCTTCTTTTTCCATTTATGTTCAGATTTCATTCTCTACCTTTCTGTACTTGCATTTGAATGTTCATTTCATGTTTGTTCTATTTTTCTAATGCCATATAGCTGTCATCCTATATTTGTATTGATTAATTCAATATCAAGTATCATTTACTTATTGTGATCAGCCATTCATATACGCTTTATGTATGAGTCTGCTAGCATAATAAGAATTCTACATACATCCACCTTTTATAAACTCTCTGAACAACAATGGTTAAAAGCCTTGTCTAGCTAAGTGTGTTTATGCATGTTTTGAATAAGTGAGTTTTGATTAAGTCATCCAACTTGATCCACATTACCCATCATTAAGAAATTATTAAAGTTACCAGGCATCTTTGAGTTGCAACCTAGAAGAGTTCCCTGGAGAGCTAACAAATTGGTGTCGTTTCTGGGGAGAGGAGACTGAAGCTCAGCTTCCCTGGGAGATGACATAGATCCCAATTTGATGATAGACAAAGTGTGGACATCATACTGGTTGTAATCATCTATCTAGTGAATCCATTGGAATAAGGTGGCTTCGAGAAGACCAAGTACCAGAAAAAATACATAGAGGCCACCAGTGACACCTGTTGCAGATCCCGAACATATTATAAGGAGAGGAAGAGATTTGCAAAGACAGTCTTCCAGATATACAAGGGGAACTACATCAGGTACTTTTAGAGGTGCTTCTTCTGTTGTATCAAATAGGACTCCCTTTAAATCTTCTTCTACTGAAGCATCTAGTTCTCAGAAAATTATAAGTGAATCAAAAAATTTGAAAGTTGAGGAAGCTTCAAGCACTTCTTCTTTTGTAGATCCGATCCCTAGAAACTCCCAAGGGAAGATCTACCACCTATACCTCCTCATCTACCACCCACACCAGCAACATCTTCTTCTACTCCTTCCATGCCCACATCCAATATGGCTTCCCCTTTGGCTAGGATGGAAAGGATCCTCATTTCCAGATATGCCCCTCTAAATTTTCCTAACCCCCTTTCTACTATGCCTACTAGAGATTATCTAAAATATATGCCTAATTTTACTGGGGAGGGATATTTTACAATTGAAGAACATTTAGAGGCATTCTATAGTTATGTTGAGAATACAAACATTGAACAAGAGGATGTGTGGACTAGGGTTTTTGTGCAGAGTTTAGATGGTCAGGCTAGGAAATGGTTCAAAGTGTTACCTGCTGGATCAGTAGCTGGAATTGAAGCTCTAGATGACATATTTTTGAAGCATTGGGAAGAAAGAAGATACCACCTTTACTATATGATAGATTTTATGAATTTGAGGGGAGAGAATGGTGAGTCTGTTTCAAATTTCAAAAAAAGATTTAAAAAAATGTTCAGCAAGATCCCTGCTGAGATCAAACCTACAAAGAATTCAACCAAAATTACATATGCAACTCCGAGTTCTATATTCTTCTTAGAGAAAGAAGAACTGCTTCTATATCACTCATGCAAGATGCTACCCTTGAAGTTGAGTCTAATATTGTTGAATCTCAGAAACTTAAGGGAAAAGTGGACAGAAAGAAGCAATCTTCAGATATTTCTTCATCAGAAACCAAAATGGAAAAAATGGCCAATATGTTGGATAGCTTAATGGCTAAAATGTCTAATCTTAAATATTGAGGTCAACTACCTATAAGAAGTAAAGAGACAAATTCCTTTTCTCCCATAAACCCTAATATTTTCCCTCATAGAAGAAATAACCCACAAACTCCAATCTTCCAAAGGGATAGGAATCCAGCTGAGGAACAAAGAATCAAAGCTCCTTTCCAAAATGCTGTGTTAGAAGAAGAACAAGAGTTTACTCAGGGAGAAGGAGAAGCAGAAGAAGATATAAATTTTATGGAAGATGAAGTTGATCCCTATTTCTTGACACAAGCAAATTACAAGGAATCCCTCATGAACAAGCTGATCACTAAAGAATCCTTCTATTAGGTAGATGATAAAGGAGGTTACAATTTTAGGTCCAAGCCTGCTGCTCCAAAACATTTGATTGTTACTGCTGCAAAGAAGAATCTTGTCCCTACAAAGTAGTCTACTGGTCCTACAAAGAAGATGGTTGCTCCTTCAAAACAATAGAAAAGACCATTGCAGCTATCAGTCCATGATCGAATCCAGCTTAAAGCTCCACCACAAGAGGTAAGAACTTCTGACAAATTGTCTTACTCTTTCAATCTTGAATCAGAAATTTAGAGACTGAAAATCCCTTTTCCCTTGATAGAGCTTATGAAGAATGATTCCTTTAAGTCATCTATATTGAAATATCTTCAACCAAAGACACCCATAGATGCTGACTTTGTGAATTTGCAAGATGATAAGCCCATAGTAACCCTAGGTCCTATGGTTGAAGAACTAGATGAGTCCTGTCCACCCTTCTATATATCCTTGAACATCAATGAAAAGCTCCTTCACAATTGTTTGTTGGAATCAAGAGCATCCCACAATCTTATGCTTGGACTCAGCATCACCAAACCTTACCATGTTCTTTTCTCTTTTGACTCTAGGAAGGTCAAATGCCTAGGCCTCATAAAATACCTTGTTATAAACCTCTCCTAGCTTCCTTCAAAAAGAATAGTGATGGATGTAGTAGTTGCTGATATCCCACCCAAGTTTGGCCTCCTCTTGTCTCATTCATGGAGTAAAAGGCTAGGTGGTACCCTAGATATGGACCTTAATTATGATACAATACTGATGTTTGGAGGAGAAACCAGGAGACTCTACAGATAGAATCAGCTTTCCTACATCATCAGTAATGTAAGCAATTCTGTAAATCATCCCATCTATGCAGTGGACATAGACTTTGGGGCATGTATTCTGCAAATAGATGATTCTCATCTAGTAGCTATGCATCTCACAAAGCCTACCTATCAACAACCTGAAGAAGTAACCACCTCTATCTGGATCATGTTTTTTGATGGGGCCAGTACTCAAGCCTTAGCAGGTGCAGGTATAGTTTTGATTTCTCCCTCAAAGGAGACTATTCATTTGTCTTATAAATTGGATTTTAAGACTACTAACAATATAACAGAGTATGAGGCTTTGCTATTGGGAGTAAAGGCTGCCAAGAATATGGGAATCATGTGTCTGAAGATATTTGGAGATGTAGATCTCATCATACAACAGGTGAACATCAATTTTCAAGCAAAGAATGCCAGGATAAAATAATACAGAGATGAGATATGGAAACTTAGGGACTCTTTCATGATTTTTGACATTTCCTATATACCTATAGATATGAACCATCTAGCCAATTCCCTTGATGTCTCTTCTAGTATGTTCATTCCTCCCATACCTCCTAACTTGAACTATGAAATCCAAGTTAAGTACAAGCCATACCTACCTGATAATGTTAAATATTGGAAAGTATTTGAGGATGATTATGAACTTAGTGTTCAGGTACACAAGGTACTCCCAAAATACCGAACACCTTCAGAAACCGCTTCACACAAATGGATCACAGATCAACACACCGATGTTTGTCATGTGGTTAAAACCCTCAAGAGGGAAATAGTCCACGGCCCCAACCAAATAGCTACTTGGACCAATTTATTATGTAAAAGAAAGAAATTTACATGAGCTTCTCATAATCGATCAACTATCCAAGGACCCTCTATGCTCTTTAAATAGAGAGCATAGACCAATTGGGTGTAAAGCCACAGATCAATGGTAGGTATGATCTAAGATAAGTTTAACCATTTGATCACTCTATGTCTAGAACATATCGTGACTGTCGGATTAGAATATTTACAAATGCATACTAATGAAACACACTTTTACCTAACGGATATATTACACAAGTTGATCTTAACTAACTCCTAAGTGTTTAAATATCCCAACATCCCCCGTTAAGAACAACTTGGGATAGGATTGAAGGATTTACAAAAGTGACACTATTAGGAGAAGGAAGGAGGCATTAGAGCCTATCCCCCTTTAAGGACACATTCCTGAACTCCTAACATAGACTGAAGTTTAGAAAAATTCACTTCTGTAAGAGACTTGGTGAAGATGTCTGCAACTTGATCATCTATGGGGCAATAGAGAACTTCAATAACACTATCATGAACAAGATTTTGGATGAAGTGCATGTGTAGCTCAATGTGTTTGCTGCGCTGATGTAGAACTAGATATTTGGCAAGCTTGATGGCACTTTGATTGTCGCACCAAATTGGAGTAGGCTGTTGCTGCTCGAATCCAAACTATGAAAGGATTTGTCGAAGCCATAAAGCTTCCTTACTAGCATTAACCGTGGCTCAATATTATGCTTCTGCTGAAGAAAGAGCAAGAGCTTGTTGTTTCTTACAAGCCCAAGTGACAGGTCTAGATCCTAGACTAAAAACATAACCTGCAGTAGACTTTCGATCATCAGGATCGCCGGCCCAATCTGAATTAGTGAAACCAACCAACAAAGGTTTTCCTCCTGTACTGTAATGAATCCCAAACTGAATTGTACCTCGAATATATCAAAGTATTCTTTTTTCTGCTTTCCAGTGACTTTCATGAGGATTTTTCATATAACGGGCAACATGACCAACAGCAAAGGAAAGGTCAGGATGGGAATGAGTCAAGTATAAAAGACTACCAACAAGCTGACGATACAAGGTGGCATCTACTTTAGGGGAAGTACAAGTGGCATAAAGTTTGACTCCAGACTGGAAGGGAGAAGGGGCTGGTTTACAATCTTCCATGTGGAAGTGACGAAGAAGGTCACAAGCATACTTAGACTGAAAAAGAAATATTCCTTCTTTGGTTTGCAAGACTTGGAGACCAAGAAAATAATGCAAATGTCCTAATTCTGACATTTCAAAATTTTGCTTAAGACTAGATTTCACATGGGTTATAAGTTTAGGGTCACTACCAGTAAGGATAAGATCATCAACATAAAGAACAAGTATGATGAGATGGTTTCCTACTTTCTTGGTATATACATTGGGGTCAGAATGGCATCTAGAAAAACCAGTGTCAAGGAGAAAGCTATCCATTTTGGCATACCAAGCTCTAGGAGCTTGCTTAAGGCCATATAAGGATTTCTTAAGGAGACAAACAAGGCTAGAGTTATCCTGAACATATCCAGGAGATTGTTCCATGTAAATTTCCTCATGTAAATCACCATGTAAGAAGGAATACTTGGCATCCATTTGATGGAATTCCCAGTTATGTAAGGCTGCAAGGGAAAGAACAAGGCAGATGGAGTTCATTTTTGCTACAGGGGTAAAGGTTTCATTGTAGTCAATCCCTTCAACTTAGGAAAAACCTTTGGCAACTAACCTTGCCTTAAGTCTTTCAACACTTCCATCTGATGCATACATAGTTCTGTAGACCCATTTACATCTGACAAGTTTTCTTCCTTTTGGAAGAGGAACAAGATCCCAAGTATTGTTCGCCATTAAGGAACGATATTCTTCATCCATAGCTGCATCCCAATCTGGATTTCCTGAAGCTTCTGCAAAAGTTTCTGGATCATGATTCTCGAAAACTTGAGCCAAAAGAGAAGAAGCTCGCTGAAACTGAGAACATGTTCGTCGTTGATCTCTAGAATCATCAGCGAGATCACTAGCTGCTTCACATGTTGAATGGACCCATTGAGGAAGTATTGGTGCTGGTGCAATTGGAGGAAAATGAGAAGGTGGAGGTGGATTTTCATCCTCACTGTCATCATCAGAAACTGGAGTTGGAAACCTGTTAAGGAAGGTGGAAGAAGAAAAAGAAGAGGGCACAAACACCAAATCAGGCTCGCAGGCTAAAGATGGCACACCCTCCAAGTTAGGCTTGCAGGCCAAGAGATTTTCATCAAATTTAACATATCTTCTAATGATTATATCATGTGAATGGGGTTGAAGAAGTATATAACCTTTTACATCTTCAGAATATCCAAAAAATATGCACTTTTCACTTTTAGGCTGCAATTCTTTCCGTTTTTCATCTAGAATGTGAGCCCATGCTTCAATACCAAACACACGAAAGTGACTTACATCTGGTTTAATTTTACTCCATGCTTCTTCCACTGTTATACCTTGTAAAACTTTAGTGGGTGTGTGATTAACTATGTAATTTGCACAATTTATGGCCTCAGCCCAATATTGAAGACTTAGTCCCTTAGATTGGATCATACAATTAGTCATTTCTTTTAAAGTGGGGTTCTTCCGTTCAGCTACACCGTTTTGTTGTGGTGTATATGGAATAGTGTGTTGTTGTTGGATTCCTTGTTCAGTGTAGAATGTAGTGAACTTGTTTTTAACATATTCTCCTCCATTGTCAGATCTTAACATAATAATTTGATGACCAGATTGTTTTTCAACAAGGGCCTTGTAGGACAAGAACATGTTAAATACTTTTCTCTTAAGTTTTAGGAAGTAAACCATAAGTGCATCTGGAGTAGTCATAAATGAAAGTTAAGAAATATTTGAAACCAGAAAAGGAAGCAGATGGAAGAGGACCACACAAGTCACTATGCACAAGCTCCAAAGGAACCGAGGTGTGCCAAGAGGCACATTTGTCAAAACTGTCTCGATGATGTTTTTCGAGTACACAACCGAAACAAAGACCATCCTTGCAAGATACCATTGGAAGACCAGTCACCATATTGTCTTTACATAATTGTTGCAATGAACGATAATTTAAGTGACCAAATTGCTCATGCCAAAGTTTGCTCAAGTTATCACTATGAGCAACAAAAACTGAAGGAAAAGGTGATGACCTAAAGTTGTTAAATTTGTATAACCTGATAATATCATCAACAGTTCTAGTAGCAAGGATATTTTGAAGATTTTTAAAATCCTTGATTACAACTTGGTGAGGTGTAAACATCACAGTTTTACCTTCACCTGAATGAGTAATTTGATAGACTGATAACAAATTGCAGGAAATTTTTGGAACACATAGTACATCACTGAAATGACCATTTTATACTGGAACTATTCCAGATCCTACAACACTTAGAGATATATCATCACCAACAGATATTTGTTTGGTGTTACATTCATGCATAGTAGAAAAGATGACTTTATCCTTAGCCATATGATAAGATGCTCTAGAATCAATGAGCCATTCAATTGAAGTAGAAGAAGATGATGTAATATAAGAGTAACCAGAAGCACAAAGTGCATATCCATGAGAGGTATATTCTGAAGACGAATGTAGGCTAATGTGGTGCTTCTTCATTGCTGCTTCCAAGGCTGCCATCTTCTTAAAACACTTAGATTCATCATGATTATCTTTTCCACAAAAATTGCAATGACGCTCAGTCTTCTTTCTTTTTTGCTTGGATCCTTTGTCATTTTTTAAAGAAGGAGTTGAATGAGAAGGTTTGGGACCCTTCTTGTTTTGCTTATTATTGCGGAAATTATGTTTCTTGGGAGGCTTGGACTTTTCTTTCTGTTGGGACAATAAGACTTTCCTAGATGTATCTGCATTGTTAATTATTCCAAGATGAATGAGCTTATCTTGCTCTCTAATTAAGGAATCACAAAAAGATTCAAGGCTAGGCTCTTGATAGCTAGCTGCAGTAAATGATTCTTTCATGGAGTAGAATGTAGATACAAAAATAGAATATGCAGGTCCAAGTTTTGAAAGAATATGATAAATACATTGTTTGTCTTATTTCTTAATCTTGCATTTTGCACATAATAGTCTAAGAGTTTTATACTTAGATAAATAGTCTTGAATGCATGAAAAATCATTTGGATTCAAGGAAAGCAACTCATTCTCAAGTTGATGACCCCGAATTTCATTATGTTTACCAAACACAGATTCCAAATTTTCCTAAGCAAGATTAGGTTCATCAATTCCAGATATGTGGAATCGCAAATCAGTAGAGAGTGACATCTCGATCAATCCACGAGCTTCATCACATCTATTTTCCCATTTAATTTTCTTATCATCATCAGTGGGTTATGTTTCTTTCCCTGAGGTTATCCTAAAAATTCCCCGACTTCGTAGAACATCCTCCATACAAGATTTCCATAAGAAATAGTTAGAACTTGTAAGTATAATATCACAAGGGACGGCCATACTGTAAAATAATGGCTAAAAAAATAGAAACTAACTATCTGGATGCAAAGAGATCGAAAAAATATGCGGTTTTAAAGAAAACGACACTTAAAACTGATTCTGAATGATGAAGTTATGCTTGATCAAAGAAAATGTTGAAGATGTCCCCAATAATGACGTGGCAGATATTAACTTGACCAACTAAAAAAAAGAACCTCCATCTTCCCAAGATCAACCTTTCACAATCACTTTACAATAAAGTTGCTTTAAAGTGAATCACTTTTGTAGAATAAGTGAGGTTCACTTTTACAATAATGTTACTTTTAAATAGTGCGACAATAAATTAAAAGACTTAAGTGACTCACTTTTTATTTTATTTTATTTATTTGAGATGCACTTTTACAATAAAGTAACTTGAAAATAGAAATTGCATGCACTAAAAAGTAGCTTAATAAGACTTGAATTCAAGACCTATTAAGGAATAAAACAACTTTGGACCAAGTGAGCTAAGTTTAAAAGGTACGTAAAAAAATGGAAAGAGGAAAGGTTTTTTTTTTTTTTCACTCTTCTCTCTCGTTCTCCATGCTTGCTTTTTTTTCTTTCTGCAAATCACAAAAAAAACAAAAAACAAAAACAAAAAAAACTGTTTCCACACAATGGGGTTAGATCTTAGTTAGTTTACCCGGAAAGTCTACATTTTCAAGTTTTCTCGCTATTTCTGATTTGCCGTGATCACACAAGGTGCACGGCAAAGAGCATACGTAGCTGAGAAGACCCAAAAAAAAAAAAAAAAAAAAAACATTTTCCTTATTGTTTCTGATTCGTCGCGATCGCGCAAGGTGCACGGAAAAGAGCATACGCAGTCAGGGAAGGAAATAGTCTGAGACTAAAACAAAAGAGATCTAATAATAAAACTGATAAGATATGAGATATTTATAAAAAACAAATCCGTCACTGTAACATTATACCTTCAGATTTGTCGAAAAGGGTGTTTCTGGAACAAATGGAAACGATTTTTGGTGAAACAAAAACTATTTCCCAATGGAAACGACGCTTCGGACGCAATGGAGCAGCTCCCATAGGCCAAAAATGCATAGAAAATCCAGAACCAGAAACCATTTCAAAGTTTCGGTAACACCGGTTCCAGATCTTGATCAAAACCAAAAGCGGCTCTTCATAAAAGCTCTAATACCATGTTCGGGTACACAGGGTACTCCCAAAAGACCGAACACCTTCATAACACTAGTACATTTCGATCCAAAATCCGACGGTTTTTTCCGACGGCGCGTGGATTTCTCTTTTTAAACTCACAAAAAATCACAAAGATTCTTTTTTTTTAATAAATATGGCCACAAGCATCGGTTAAGCGACGGCTTGTCTCATAACCATCTCATAACCGTCGCTTAACCGACGGCTTGTCTCATAACCGTCGCTTAACCGACGGCACGCTAGTAAAAAAAAAATCGTTCAAACAAACAAAAAAAAGCGCCCAAAAGTCAAAAGTCACATAGGCGCCAAAGGATTCACCATTTTGCCCACACAGGGGAGGGAAAGTCCAGGTCCTGCCTCCAAATTGCTTCGCCTTGCATGAATGAGTGAGGATACCGTGAGAAGGTTGTCTGTTTGGCCTACCTAATGGAAACACAGATCGCACAGCTCATGAACAGATCGCACAGCTCAACAGATCGCACAGCTCAACAGATCGCAGAGCACGTTGGTAAAAAAGGTCATTAAAAAACCAAAGGCGCACGGGAACCATCCATTTTCTCACTGGCTTGGCTTTGGTTTCTCAGAAGCAAGATTCGGAGAGAGTGGAGCAGAGTAGCTCCCAACAATCAGAATGACCTCA
>LPNX011112145.1:6783-29886 GCA_001517045.1 Pseudotsuga menziesii
AAAATCAGTCATCTATGACTCATCATGCTTTAATCTAAATTCTAGTACACTTAGCACTCATTATCATTGAAGTAATTTTTTTTGTAAGAAATGTGCTTTTATATATATGGGGGTTTAATTCAAAATTTATGTGTCACTTGTATTAATGCATATAGATCAATAAAACTAAAGAGAACTTCATTCCTTGTTGGATTTTGTGAGATGATTTAAATTACAAATAATTGATTTAAGAGTATGTAATTTAAAAAATATTTTGAATAGAGAAATCAAGTGTTGTAATGCACTTGTATTAATACATATAGATAAATAAAACTAAAGAGAGTTTCTTGCATGCCTTGTTGGCTTTTATGAGATGATTTAAATTACAAATAGTTGATTTAAGAGCACAAATTTAGAAAATATTTTGAATGGGGAAATCAAGTGTTGTATGATGCAAAAACTTGTCAATGTAAAAGCAATTATAAATAATACTAATAATTGTATTTATATATCATTGTCAATTATCATCTATCTATAAAAGTTATAAAATCATACAAATTAATTCACCAAAAAATGTGTCCAACTTGTATGGAAATATTGCAATGTAATCATCAACAAATTTCCATAAAATAATATCTTCACTTAATACAAAGAACTCAATGTTCTATTGAACATTCAAACGTACTTGCGTTTCTGTTTGATACGATGAAGTGTCTTTAAAAAGGGGAATAGAACTTGCACAAGCCAAGTATCGTCTTCATGTCCTATATAAGCCTTTATTAAGATACAGTTTGACCGATATCCGAGGAATTGAGAAGTAGGCTTTGAAGTATCTATTAGCAATACATTTGATTATGTGTACTTATTTCCATATTGGGACCACACGTCGCTTAGCCTTTTCTCATAAAACTGTATCATACTACATGATTTGGACTTTGTTTGCAAGTGACAATGGGACCTATCCCATATGAATTCAAAGTCACTTGTATCAATATTTGATTTTTCAAGTACTTGTCGAATGTACTTGTTAGTAACATTTGATGTCCATATCGCAACATCATAATGTTTTAGGTAGTATTTGAATACTTCTAATTGAAAAGGCCTACAAAAGTAGGATCTATCACCAAGCTCCCAATCTGGTTTTCTTTGAATTTGACAACTCGTTTCATCTTTGGAATACGACGAGAAGAATACTCCTTCCATTTCAAAGATCAAAAAGATCTTCCAACTGATATTAACTCCCATCTGCATTGCTGCCACATATATAACATTAACATATTTTCACTTCAAAAATTCATTGCTTAATGGCATCAAAACATATCCAAATTATTTCCACTCCCAAACAAACAACTTAATGAAAAAAATAAAAGTAATTTCCGTGGAATAGTTTTTTTATACAAACACATTCAACTACTACTCAAATAACTAATTTTTAAGAATTGTAATGAGATAAACTACAATTTAAAAATATAATTACAATACTCGAATTCATTTGAACTAATTATATGTTAATATCTACATACTACCTAAATTTACAGTTTTTAAGTTTAAATCAAACAAACTATTTATATGTTCATTTTTACATACAACCTCATACGATATTTTAATTTTCAAGAAATTATAAGAAAAATTCATATAAGCACATTGCAATGAAATTCAAATCACAATTTAAAAATATAGTTACAATGGTCCAATTCAAACCAATTATATGTTAATTTATACACACCACCTAGCTTTACAATTTTTTAAATTTCAATTAAACAAGCTAATTATAGGTAATTTTTACATACAACCTGATATGATTTTCCATTTTTTTAATTTCTAAGAAATAAGAAAATTTCATATGATAACATTGAACTAACACTCAAATCACTGATTTGTAAGAGTTATAATGATCAATTAAGTCGCAATTGATAAATAAACTGCAATTGCTCAAACATAGTAATTGTACATTAATTTATACATACAACCTAATACAATTATTTAATGAATATGGAATACTACACTTTTATGCAAACACATAAGACTATTATTCAAATCACTAACTTTTTATAACTCAATATCTCAATATAAATAAACAAAATAATAATATATTAATTTATAATAATGACACAACAACAATTCTTATATGAGTATTATGAAATAATATTGACATTAAATTGATAATAAAATAAAACACAGTAATAACACATCACATGTAGAATTAAGTCATCAAATGTACAATGACCAAGAATTTATATTATAAACTTCAAGATTTTGTTTATAGAGGAAATGAATAACAGTCATCTTAACGTACTATTAAAAGTCATTGAAGATTCTTCAAAATATATCGAACATCGGGTGCCTTGTAGAATTTATTCAATAAGCTCCACAGATCAGCGATCAACCATTTATCCTCATTCTTTCTTTCAAACAAAGGGGCAATAATCACATTTTCTTTGGGATTTTTTTTCTTTGTCTCCATTGAACAATCCACTAGAATAGTGTTAGTAGCATCATATTGAGAATACATTCTCCACACTTTTTTCAGATGTTTTTTGTATATAACTTGTGTTGAATTATCAATGGCATTTTTTCCCTTTTGTTGTTTGCAATCTGAAGCAGTCCATGTAAACAAAAAATTAGCTTGTCATGTTTCTGAAACCAGTTTTTTCATAACTCTTGTTGTGTTTTGTTTCAAAGATGTCATCCAAATTACAATGTCAAGAGATTATTTTCTGGAACACATTTCAAGAAATGTTTTTGCATGTGGACGAAACCAAAATTATTTTTCTCTATCGTGTAATCTGCGGCCCTTCCCATTTTCTCAATAAATTCTTTTTGTGATGCATCACCATCAACGCTCTCATAAAAAATGTTATTCAATTAAAAAATAACTAATTTATTTTGACTTATAATAGCTGCAAAACAATAATGGATAACATAGTTAATTCATTTTATTCATGCTACATNTTATTGTGACTTATAATAGCTGCAAAACAATAATGGATAACATAGTTAATTCATTTTATTCATGCTACATAAATTATTAATAAAAAAAATTGTTGAAGAAATACACTCACTTTGAGTATTTTTTGTACTAGTTATAGATAAGCCACACTTCTCTTGTATTGTCTTCATAGAACCTAGACCCAAAATAACAAACCTTCAATCAAATACCAATAATACTTCTTTTAATCAAATTTTGTTTTATAAGACATATTTTATGTTTAATTGAAAATAAGAGACATGTGAAGTACCTGATATGATATCATGTTCTTGACTATGGCTTTGTTTCACATTCCCTTGATCATTGTCTTTTTTCTCCTTATTTTCCACTGTAATAAACATATGAAATGTTATAAAATGTATCAACGAATAAAATTCATTAAGTGAATAGACATGCAACAAATCATATTAAAGACATGTGATGGTATTATGTTTTTCATTATAGTTCTTTGGCACATTCGCTTGATTCATGTACTCATTCTCCTCGTCTATAACTATAACAAATATATGAAATGTTATGAATTATACATGAACATTTTTTTCTAACATCAAGAGAAACACCAAAATAAGCACACTATATGATATCATGTTTATTATGCCAATTGATATTCCATCTCCAAAATTAATTGCAAAGCTATAAGCACACTATACGATATCTGCATGTTTATTATGCCAATTGATATTCCATTTCCAAAATTAATTGCAAAGCTACATGGTTAATGTCTTGTTCTTATATTTATTTAAATACAAACATTCCAAAATATTATGACATGTGGAAACAAATAAATTTTAAAAATAATAAGAACAAAACAAATTATGTACCTGGTGTGGTATCTTCTTCTTCCTGTATTTTCATCTCCAAACGTTCTTCAACATTGTGCACATTATGTTGATCATTGCTTTGTTGCATAGTGTCGTTACTTGTTTCTTTACAATATCCACCATTAGTATTTATATTAAACAACTTGCTAGTCAAAATATCTTAACAACGAAAGAAACAAAATAGTTATAGTAGTTATAGTAAACAACTTGTTAATCAAGATTTCTAAACAACAAAAGAAACAAAATAAATTATGTACTTGGTATGGTATATTCTTCGTCTTGTATTTGTATCTCCAAAATTTCTTCAACATTGTGCACACTATGTTGATCATTGCTTTGTTGCAAAGTGTCGTCATTGTTTTCTTTACAATATCCGCCATTAGTAGTTATAGTAAACATCTTGTTAATCAAGATTTATAAATAGCATAGAATCCAAAGAATCACTAGAGAAAGAACAAAACAAGTACAATACCTGGATATTCCAACAGCAATATATTAGATATTGGTTTTTGCAATTGGAAGGATTCTTGATTAGTCAACATGGTAGTCCTTTGTAACTCATTTTCTATGACACATGCCATTCTTCTTCCATATGTACAACAAGCCTTCTGTAAATTTGTCCCTGCATAAAGAGAAATAATCAAATTTAGATCACTATGTTGTTGATGCATTTGCAATAATTCTTCCCAGAATTCAAAATCTCTCTCATTTTCTTCAGATATGTCTCTAAAAGTGTGAGAGTATCTTGAGGCCTCTAAAATTTTTGACTCTTCACTATAGAAATGTATAGTTAAAACTATATCATAACTATAGTTATTTTGTTCTTTATATTCATAAAGATCGGTAGCCATTTTATAGTTGACATTTGAGTCCTTGACAACAATCTCCAGAGCTTGGCGTACATCCTTACAAGACCAAATTTCTACTAAGATAATCATAGTAAAATCTTTCAACCCATTTTTTTCGATAAAAAATCGAAACAATTCAATATAGTGATCCTTAAGGAATGATTCATCTTTCAAAGCCAATGTATCCAACACAACAAAGTCAGTGTATAACATTGGTTGAAACTGAGAAAGAAAAGAGTGCAAAAGTGTTGAAAAGAGGCTAGGACCCCCATAATGACAACCAAATTCAAAACTGTTCTCAATTTCCTGTATATCTGTCGATGCATCAATTATTCTATCAAGGACCACACAGGCTTGTGGAGAAAGGGACTCTATTTTTGTATTTCGTGATCCTTTTACATATTTACACTGTTATCTCTGAGAATGTCCAAACAGATGATTGTAGTTGTTAAGTGATTTGATGATATGTGCAATTAAAAAAAAAAATCTTATCACGAAAGTGCTAGTGCATTCTGAGCTGCCAAGATGTCAAATGTTTTCTCCGGAGGCTACCAAATTCATACAGAGCTGTTTGTTAAAAATATGTGTGCTCCATGTGCTTGAATCCAACACCAGCAATAAAGAGTGGGACGAGTCAAATGCAATATGTTGAAAGGAAAACACCAGTGTACTGAAGCTCATTGCGAATTAGCTTCCAAGCGTTCATCCTTGTGCGCAAAGCTCCTTTTAAAGATTATGCTCAATTCCACTAAGTGGGTGAGATTTCATACAATAGAATATATTATGATCCCCCTTCGAAGGATAAACATGAATTTAAGTATCCTCGACCAAAGCATGCCAAATCGTTGTGAATATATGAGGCACATGTTGGCATGAGCAGCATGGAACCCAAAATTAATACATATGTCGAGTTCAGGGATGATGTGCTTCCATGTGTGTAAAACCTTGGCTACAATGTTGTCCAACTCATGGCAATTCAAGAACATGCTTACTATGCTAGCTTTGGTACCATGTCACAAATTCTTTGCTGTTAGTAGTTGTTGTGGGACCCCAGAGGATCTAAAGTCTCTCACTGACAGAGCCCACGAGTTTGGAATCATTGTCCTCATGGATATTGTCCACATCCATGCTTCAAATAATGTCTTAGATGGAATGAACATGTTCGATGGAACTGATTCTCACTTTTTACTCTGGATCTTGAGGATATCATTGGATATGGGATTCACACTTGTTCAACTACGGTCATTGGGAGGTGCTCTGATTTCTAATGTCGAATGCCCGCTCGTGGTTGGAAAAGTATAAATTCGATGGGTTTAGGTTTGATGGTGTAACATCTATGATGTACACCCATCATGGATTATAGGTAAAATTCACTGCGAATTATGTTAAAATACTTTGGATTTGCTACTGATGTAGATGCTGTGGTGTATTTAAAGTTGGTTAAATGACATGATTCATGGTTTCTTTCCCCATGCCATAGGAATTGGATAAAATAGAAGAAGGATGAGGATTGGAAAATGAGTGATATTGTACATACACTATCAAATGGAAGTAAATTATGCATAGCGGGTGGACAACATGTTCAGCGAACAAGTGGCAGAGTATTGGTCAAATGTTATTCTTTGAGACGGGCATCTAAAGACCAAAAACAGAGGATAGATCTTATCGTTTCCAGATTATCGAGAATTAGTTAATATCTTCGAGCAGCAAAGAGCATTTAAATGGATAGGTGGTAGAAAATTTCCAGGCATAAGATCAAGCAATCAATAATCAGTTCCAGATTAAAAGGAATCAATTTCGGCTGATTCCAGATTTTTTGCAGCAGATCATAAATTGTTTATATTTTTAGTTAATTGTTAGATTTTTATTCCAAAATATAGCAACAGTTTGGTCGTGGTGCTCTGCTATTTATCATCATTTTAAATGTAAAAGGAGAGGGCAGAGGTCTGGGGAAGGGGGCTATGAGGTTGGCAGTTTTGGGAGCCACGTTTGATGATTTGTAAGCACATCTTTGTAGCATGAACATTTTGCAGCTTCAAACAGGTTCTGTTTATGAATGAAGCATGATGATGATTTGTTTCTGTATTGCATGAATTGTTTCTCTGGTAATTCTGTTAAGTATATCGTCATTCATATTCCATTACTATAATTCTTATCAAGAGAAACAGTTATCTTTATATATTTATACACGGTAACAGTTTCACTTCATGTTTTCAGGATCATAGAATCCTTACTATTGAATGCTGTATTGTATTTTGTGTTATATGGTTTCTACAGTTTGTCTTGCATCCCTCATTGATTTACCAGCCTATCACATGCTTTGATATTCTTATGAACACCTGTATTTACCCATCTGTGATATATACCAGATATGTTCATTGTAAATTGTGTGATGTTTTGATTTCATTCCTAACCTGTGAAAACTGTACAAATAAGTAATACTAGCCTAGTGCCTTCTAGTACTGTGAGTTTCTATTAGCCCTGGTTTGATACCAGCTTGTGTTTTTAATTTGATTTCATTTGAATTTTACATTTTGAAACAAAGATTTCCTTAAGCTTGAATCCTGTAGTCTAGGTTCAACTTTAGGGATAACATCTTCTGGCGCCGTTGCCGGGGACGGAGGAGTGAAGATAATCTTCCCCGGGAAAGAGTGACAAAGATCAGATCCAGCTCTTGATGGTGAACAGGAGCAGGGCGTTAGTTAGACTACAGATTTATTCAATGGGTGACTCCATGTTCGAAGAATCCAGAGGCAATTTTACAAGATGTGTAAGCATATGGAAACCATGTTGGCACAAATATTTGCTCCGTTCAATTTCTCAGATATTCCTGGCTTTCCAAATAAAATACCTACCATGGATGAATGGGGAGATTTTCTTCCCCGATTCCTAGAAAGGGAAGATGAAAATCCACCACATCATGTAATTAAATTTCATCAATACATGGATCAACTGAATATACATCATGAAGACGTATTGATGAAAATGTTTATGTATTCATTAGATGGTTTTGCAAGAAAATGGTACAAAACTCTTCCTCCTTCCAGTATTTCCTCTTTGAAATACTTTCATGATGCCTTTAATTCATATTATAAGAGGACATACCCAGATGAGTTCATTTTTGACAATTTTTGTAGGGGATATGCATTATATATGCAGAGTTTAGAAGCAGATTTTTCCAGTAGTGAGGATGAAGCCGATGACTATGATATGAAGAAAGAAGAAGATTTATTATCTTCCTCTGATTCTGTTTCACAAGAATAAATTTTTCAAGATACTAAAATTGAGGAGATCATCATAGAACATAAATCTTCATCTTTAGAAATTGATCAGAATGCTCCATTGTGTGGTGAAGATATTAACATATTGGTGGAACCTCCAGGAGAAGACATTAAAGTTCTAGATTTGGATCAGCATCAGCTAATTCACTCTGAACATATCTTAATCCATGATGAGTATTCAGATGAAAAAGAGAAGATCCCTACATCAACTTCTGTTGATTTAAGGAGCAGCAAATAGGTGTATGACAACTATGAATCAAATTTTGATGAGGAATAACATTGTGTAGAAATCAACCATATTGAATCTGTAAAAGACATTGAGCAGCCATATTTGCAATTCAATTTGCAGGTAGCTGAAAGTGGCAGCCATTATGAGGAAGAGGATATATAGAGATATTTTGATCTTCAGCAAAAGTTACTTCCTTATAGTTTCATTGATCCATTTGTTGATTATATGGAGTCTTTGAGCAGCTCAAATGTCAGATTGTTTTTGTCAAAGGGAGGTTGTCTTTTCCTTTGTTTTGAAATGAATTTTCATATTCCATGGTCTCCTTTATGCATCATCTCTAGATGAGAATATTTGCCAGTTTGGTCAATTAGATCATCAATAAATTTTTGGATTATATTTCTAAAGACATGGGTGGAGAAGACAGAGTTTAGGGCAGATTCTCTTTCTATTAAAAATTTCAAGGAATGGAGGGATATGAGCATTGATGAGGAAATAGATGAAAATTTTTCTTCCATTTTGTCTTCTTATCTAATGTCAAACTCTGAATTTAAAGTCATCTTTTTAAAAGAATTTGCTGAGAAAGAGATTGAAGCTTTAGAGGTCGAAATACAGGATTTGTCATTTCAAATCCCTTTTAAGTTGTCTTTTGATATCAGGATTGAGAATAAGGATGAGTTTGATAATTCAAAACTGAGAAAATGGTATGACCCAGTAGCTGACTACATCAAGGAATTTATCAATTCAAGGTTTCAGTATACATTATATGAAAAGTCTGAAAATCAAAATTGCAGACATATGATGATTACTGTTCCTGTCTTCATTTTGCTCATACACAGATCAAGATTTTCATTAAGTATTCAGATACTTGTCTGGCTTCACTGGAAGCATGATTTTACCTGATCAAAAGAAAGTAGTTTTTTATTACTGTAGAAGCTGTAAATAAATAAGCTTGATGCTTCAACCATTTCTTTAAAGTTAGGACAGTGTCATCATATGATTCTGAGAAGATTATTTCAGTTTTCAGACTAGTTTAAAGATTCAACCAATGGTTTCTTAAGTAGGAGAGATTTGTGATGAAGACTCCAGCCCAATGGAAACAAGGCACTGGTATTTCTTATTTTCAAAAGCCGTGAATAGCAGGACAGGGTGTAGCTATCAGAGATGGTTTCATTGGGAAGGCACAGGTCTACTTGTTCTTGGCAGCTCATAGGGGGGATGCCATCCCCAAACAGAGCCAGATGTTATCTCTGGGAATGTCCAAATGGATGATTACAGTTGGTAAGTGATTCGATGATATTTGCAATTAAAAAAAAAATCCTATCACGAAAGTGCTAGTGCATTCTGAGCTGCCAAGATGTCAAATGTTTTCTCCAGAGGCTACCAAATTCGTACAAAGATGTTTGTTAAAAATATGTGTGCTCTATGTGCTTGAATCCAACACCAGCAATAAACAGTGGGACGAGTCAAATGCAATATGTTGAAAGGAAAACACTAGTGTGATGAAGCTCATTGCCAATTATCTTCCAAGCGTTCAGCCTTGTGTGCAAAGCTCCTTTTAAAGATTATGTTCAATTCCACTAAGTGGGTGAGATTTCATACAATAGAATATATTATGATCCCCCTCCGAAGGATAAAGATGAATTTAAGTATCCTCGAACAAAGCATCCCAAATCGTTGTGAATATACGAGGCACATGTTGGCATGAGCAGCATGGAACCCAAAATTAATACATATGTCGAGTTCAGGGATGATGTGCTTCCATGTGTGAAAGACCTTGGCTACAATGTTGTCCAACTCATGGCCATTCAAGAACATGCTTACTATGCTAGATTTGGTACCATGTCACAAATTCTTTGTTGTTAGTAGTCGCTGTGGGACCCCAAAGGATCTAAAGTCTCTCATTGACAGAGCCCACGAGTTGGGAATCATTGTCCTCATGGATATTGTACACAGTCATGCTTCAAATAAGATCTTAGATGGACTGAACATGTTCGATGGAATTGATTCTCACTATTTTTACTCTGGATCTCGAGGATATCATTGGATATGGGATTCACGCTTGTTCAACTACGGTCATTAGGAGGTGCTCCGATTTCTAATGTTGAATGCCAGCTGGTGGTTGGAAAAGTATAAATTCGATGGGTTTAGGTTTGATGGTGTAACATCTATGATGTACACCCATCATGGATTACAGGTAAAATTCACTCGGAATTATGTTAAAATACTTTGGATTTGCTACTGATGTAGATGCTATGGTGTATTTAAAGTTGGTTAAATGATATGATTCATGGTTTCTTTCCCCATGCCATAGCAATTGGATAAAATAGAAGAAGGATGAGGATTGGCAAATGGGTGATATTGTATATACACTATCAAATGGAAATAAATTATGCATAGCTGGTGGACAACATGTTCAGCGAACAAGTGGCAGAGTATTGGTCAAATATTATTCCTGGAGGCGGGCATCTAAAGACCAAAAACAGAGGATAGATCTTATCGTTTCCAGATTATCGGGGATTAGTTAATATCTTCGAGCAGAAAAGAGAATTTAAATGGATAGGTGCCAGAACATTTCCAGGCATAAGATCAAGCAATCAATAATCAGTTCCAGATTAAAAGGAATCAATTTCAGCTGATTCCAGATTTTTTGCAACAGATCATAAATTGTTTATATTTTAGTTAATTGTTAGATTTTTATTCCAAAATATAGCAACAGTTTGGTCGTGGTACTCTGCTATTTATCGTCATTTTAAATGTAAAAGGAGAGGGCAGAGTTCTGGGGAAGGGGACTATGAGGTTGGCAGTTTTGGGAGCCATGCTTGATGATTGTTAAGCACATCTGTGTAGCATGAACATTTTGCAGCTTCAAACATGTTCTGTTTATGAATGAAGCATGATGATGATTTGTTTCTGTATTGCATGAATTGTTTCTCTGGTAATTCTGTTAAGTATATAGTCATTCATATTCCATTACTATAATTCTTATCAAGAGAAACAGTTATCTTTATATATTTATACACAGTAACAGTTTCACTTCATGTTTTCAGGATCATAGAATCTTTACTATTGAATGCTGTATTGTATTTTGTGTTATATGGTTTCTACAGTTTGTCTTGCAGCCCTCATTGATTTTCCAGCCTATCACATGCTTTGATCTTCTTATGAACACCTGTATTTACCCATCTGTGATATATACCAGCTCTGTTCATTGTAAATTGTGTGATGTTTTGATTTCATTCCTAAACTGTGAAAACTATACAAACAAGTAATACTAGCCTAGTGCCTTCTATTACTGTGAGTTTCTATTAGCCCTTGTTTGATACCAGCTTGTGTTTTTAATTTTATTTCATTTGATTTTTACATTTTCAAACAAAGATCTCCTTAAGCTTGAATCGTGTAGTCTAGGTTCAACTTTAGGGATAACATCTTCTGGCTCCATTGTCGGGGACAGAGGAGTGAAGATAATCTTCCCTAGGAAAGAATGACAAAGATCAGATCCAGCTTTTGATGGGGAACAGGAGCACGGCGTTAGTTAGACTACATATTTATTCACCGGGCGACTCCATGTTCGAAGAATCCAAAGGCAATTTTACAAGATGTGTAAGCGTATGGAAACCATGTTGGCACAAAGATTTGCTCCGTTCAATTTCTCAGATATTCGTGGCTTTCCAAATATAGTACCTACCATGGATGAATGGGGATATTTTCTTCCCCGATTCCTAGAAAGGGAAGATGAAAATCCGGCACATCATGTAATTAAATTTCATCAATACATGGATCAGCTGAATATACATCATGAAGACGTATTGATGAAAATGTTTATGTATTCATTAGATGGTTCTGCAAGAAAATGGTACAGAACTCTTCCTCCTTCTAGTATTTCCTCTTTGAAAGACTTTCATGATGCCTTTAATTCATATTATAAGAGGACATACCCAGATGAGTGCATTTTTTAGGATTGTTGTAGGGGATATGCATTATATATGCAGAGTTTAGAAGCAGATTTTTCCAGTAGTGAGGATGAAGCCGATGACTATGATATGAAGAAATAAGAAGATTTATTATCTTCCTCTAATTCTGTTTCACAAGAAGAAATTTTTCAAGATACTAAAATTGAGGAGATCATCATAGAACATAAATCTTCATCTTTAGAAATTGATCAGAATGCTCCATTGTGTGGTGAAGACATTAACATATCGGTGGAGCCTCTAGGAGAAGACATTAAAGTTCTAGATTTGGATCAGCATCAGCTGATTCACTCTGAACATATCTTAATCCATGATGAGTATTCAGATGAAAAAGAGCAGATCCCTACATCAGCTTCTGTTGATTTAAGGAGCAGCAAACAGGTGTATGACAACTATGAATCAAATTTTGATGAGGAACAACATTGTGTAGAAATCAATCATACTGAATCTGTAAAAGACATTGAGCATCCATATTTGCAATTCAATTTGTAGGTAGCTGAAAGTGGCAGCCATTATGAGGAAGAGGATATACAGAGATATTTTGATCTTCAGAAAAAGGTACTTCCTTCTAGTTTCATTGATCCATTTGTTGATTATATGGAGTCTTTGAGAAGCTCAAATGTCAGATTGTTTTTGTCAAAGGGAGGTTGTCTTTTCCTTTGTTTTGAAATGAATTTTCAAATTCCATGGTCTCCTTTATGCATCATCTCTAGATCAGAAGATTTTCCAGTTTGGTCAATTAGATCATCGATACATTTTTGGATTATATTTCTAAAGACATGGGTGGAGAAGACAGAGTTTAGGGCAGATTCTCTTTCTATTAAAAATTTCAAGGAATGGAGGGATATGAGCATTGATGAGGAAATAGATGAAAATTTTTCTTCCATTTTGTCTTCTTATCTAATGTCAAACTCTGAATTTAAAGTCATCTTTTTAAAAGAATTTGCTGAGAAAGAGATTGAAGCTTTAGAGGTCAAAATATAGGATTTGTCATTTGAAAGCCCTTTTCAGTTGTCTTTTGATATTAGGATTGAGAATAAGGAAAAGTTTGATAATTCACAAATGAGAAAATGGTATGACCCAGTAGCTGACTACATCAAGGAATTTATCAATTCAAGGTTTCAGTATACATTATATGAAAAGTCTGAAAATCAAAATTGCAGACATATGATGATTGTTGTTCCTGTCTTCATTTTGCTCATACACAGATCAAGATTTTCATTAAGTATTCAGATACTTGTCTGGCTTCATTGGAAGCATGATTTTACCTGATCAAAAGAAAGTAGTTTTTGATTAGTGTAGAAGCTGTAAATAAATAAGCTTGATGCTTCAAGCATTTCTTGAAAGTTTGGACAGTGTGATCATATGGTTGTGAGAAGATTATTCTAGTTTTCAGACTAGTTTAAAGATTTATCCAATGGTTTTTTAAGTAGCAGAGATTTGTGATGAAGACTCCAGCCCAATGGAAACAAGGCACTAGTATTTCTTATTTTCAAAAGCCGTGAATAACAGGACAGGGTGTAGCTATCAGAGATGGTTTCATTGGAAAGGCACAGGTCTACTTGTTCTTGGCAGCTCACAGGGAGCATGCATTCCCCAAACAGAGCCAGATGTTATCTCTGAGAATGTCCAAATGGATGATTACAGTTGGTAAGTGATTCGATGATATGTGCAATTAAAAAAAAAATCCTATCACGAAAGTGCTAGTGCATTCTGAGGTGCCAAGATGTCAAATGTTTTCTTTGGAGGATATGAAATTCATACAAAGCTGTTTGTTAAAAATATGTGTGCTCTATGTGCTTGAATCCAACACCAGCAATAAAGAGTGGGACGAGTCAAATACAATATTTTGAAAGGAAAACACCAGTGTGCTGAAGCCCATTGCCAATTAGCTTCCAAGCGTTCAGCGTTGTGCGTAAAGCTCCTTTTAAATATTATGTTCAATTCCACTAAGTGGGTGAGATTTCATAAAATAGAATATATTATGATCCCCCTCCGAAGGATAAACATGAATTTAAGTATCCTTGACCAAAGCGTCCCAAATCGTTGTGAATATACGAGGCACATGTTGGCATGAGCAGCATGGAACCCAAAATTAATACATATGTCGAGTTCAGGGATGATGTGCTTCCATGTGTGAAAGACCTTGGCTACAATGTTGTCCAACTCATGGCCATTCAAGAACATGCTTACTATGCTAGCTTTGATACCATGTCACAAATTCTTTGCTGTTAGTAGTCGCTGTGGGACCCCAGAGGATCTAAAGTCTCTCATTGACAGATCCCATGAGTTGGGAATCATTGTCCTCATGGATATTGTACATAGTCATGCTTCAAATAACGTCCTAGATGGACTGAACATGTTCGATGGAACTGATTCTCACTATTTTTACTCTGGATCTCGAGGATATCATTGGATATGGGATTCACGCTTGTTCAACTACGGTCATTGGGAGGTGCTCCGATTTCTAATTTCGAATGCCCGCTGGTGGTTGGAAAAGTATAAATTCGATGGGTTTAGGTTTGATGGTGCAAAATCTATGATGTACACCCATCATGGATTACAGGTAAAATTCACTGGGAATTATGTTAAAATACTTTGGATTTGCTACTGATGTAGATGTTGTGGTGCATTTAAAGTTGGTTAAATGACATGATTCATGGTTTCTTTCCCCATGCCATAGCAACTGAATAAAATAGAAGAAGGATGAGGAATGGAAAATGGGCGATATTGTATATACACTATCAAATGGAAGTAAATTATGCATAGCTGGTGGACAACATGTCCATCGAACAAGTGCCAGAGTATTGGTCAAATATTATTCCTGGAGGCGGGCATCTAAAGACCAAAAACAGAGGATAGATCTTATCGTTTCCAGATTATCGGGGATTAGTTAATATCTTCGAGCAGAAAAGAGCATTTAAATGGATAGGTGGTAGAACATTTCCAGGCATAAGATCAAGCAATCAATAATCAGCTCCATATTAAAAGGAATCAATTTCGGCTGATTCCAGATTTTTTGCAGCAGATCATAAATTGTTTATATTTTTAGTTAATTGTTATATTTTTTATATAAAATATAGCAACAATTTGGTCATGGTACTCTGCTATTTATCATCATTTTAAATGTAAAAGGAGAGGGAAGAGGTCTGGGGAAGGGGACTATGAGGTTGGCAGTTTTGGGAGCCATGCTTGATGATTTGTAAGCACATTTGTGTAGCATGAACATTTTGCAGCTTCAAACAGGTTCTGTTTATGAATGAAGTATGATGATGATTTGTTTCTGTATTCCATGAATTGTTTCTCTGGTAATTCTGTTAAGTATATGGTCATTCATATTCCATTACTATAATTCTTATCAAGAGAAACAGTTATCTTTATATATTTATACATAGTAACAGTTTCACTTCATGTTTTCAGGATCATAGAATCCTTACTATTGAATGCTGTATTGTATTTTGTGTTATATGGTTTCTACAGTTTGTCTTGCAACCCTCATTGATTTACCAGCCTATCACATGCTTTGATCTTCTTATGAACACCTGTATTTACCCATCTGTGATATATACCAGCTCTGTTCATTGTAAATTGTGTGATGTTTTCATTTCATTCCTAAACTGTGAAAACTGTACAAACAAGTAATACTAGCCTATTGCCTTCTAGTACTGTGAGTTTCTATTAGCCCTGGTTTGATACTAGCTTGTGTTTTTAATTTGATTTCATTTGATTTTTACATTTTCAAACAAAGATTTCCTTAAGCTTGAATCCTGTAGTCTAGGTTCAACTTTAGGGATAACATACACCCTTCTATTGTCTTACAGAAGTTGGCAAATATGATATCAGTGATTCCATAATGCTCAAGAATATTGGATATTGTAAGAATCTTATCATTCAGATTCTTATCATGACTTTTGCAATATCTTACCATTGCCTCCAAAATTGTTCTTTTGGTTTTCAATTGTGAACAATAATATTTCATTTTTATGGCATTGGTTGGATGGTTCATTGGAATAGAAAACTAGACAGTTCCATCCAATAGTTTATCTACTACAGAACACATTTCTTCAGCGGTTAGTCCCTGAAGGGGACGGAAAGAACTTGATACCAAACTGTTTAGACTATTTGTCTTATAGTTTGGATCCTTAGGTTGGTTTGGAGAACACATTAATGTCCCTACTTTGTAACAATTAAAAACAAATTCCCATTTATCCCAAGTAGTATCATCAAGATATAACAAGACTTTTTTTTCAGCAAAGTTTGTTAGTGGACAATCAAAGAAAGAGCACAACATTTCATCATCAACCTGTTAAAAAATAACAAATATAAATTAGTAAGAATGTGATATCAAAAATAAAATAGCCATGAATTTAGTTAAAACAATATAAACTAAGTGCAAAAAAAAAAATTGCATACCTTGTCTTCAGCCGTCTTAGAATTCCCACATTTTTGTTTCTTTAATTTATTTGTGGCAATTAGGAATTGTTTTGCAGATCGCACAGAATCAATGAATGGAGTTTTGAAGAACACTGTGTTTGCAGAATTTAACTGGCAGCAAATACGAATCACCACACTCAGAGCAACTAATGGATCTAAGAATCGAGCATTACGTTCTTTGTACTTCTGTTTTGCCTCCCCAAATAGACTGAATTTAGGATTTGATAATATTTCTTTTGCTTCTTGAATGGTGTGTTTCCCATCAACTATCCAAAAATTGATGTTCTTGGCATTTATATCCATTTCATTCATGATTTTCACAGGGTTTCCAATCGGATTAGACTCTTTTGTGTCAAATGGAATCAGAAGAGCATCAGGCAATGATGCTTGAAATTTCTCTAGGAATGATTTTATTAATACTCGAACATTTAAATCATCCCGTGATCTCAATTTATATAACTTGGGTGCTTCTATACATCTTCGAACATCCACCTTCATGCTAAAAGAGCTTGGAAATAAATAACTGTCCTTAAAATTTTCATGGATTTCATCGCATTGGTCAGCAAGCTTCTCTATCTGAGAGTCTTCTTTTTGGGATTTTACAAACTCTATATTAGGCATGAAATCACTTTCTTTAATGATCTGTTCTAGCTCAGCTAAATATACCCTTCTCAAAGCAAGCAATTGAGCCTCGAGTTTATCATCTGGTATTTTTTCAAGTAGCTTACCTCTTTGTTGCAAATAAAGAAACACGGATGATGTTTTCTTATATCTCACATAGCGATATTTCATAACGTTGGTAATACATTGTACAAGATCATCAAAACTCTTTAGACCAGATTCATTGAAGCTCTCAAAACTGTCCAACTTAAACTGTGACTTTTTTATTGACTCTGGAACTTCTGTATTAGTATCAATCAAATCTGGTCTAAATTTTGTGTACTCAACTTGGCAAGAAAATAATTTCACTTCATTTTCTTCAGTTACCTCCATTTGAAAATCGATCTGACTATGATTGAGAGCATAGCAACTAACAATTATCCCTAGCCTTTCTATATCATTTCCATCCATGGATCCAAATAGATACATATCTGGAAACATATTCACGGGACTTTCAATCTCAACATACCAATCTTCGACATACTCATATGTAGTAGATGTTTTGAACTTTTTAATCATTTCAAAATTAGAACCCATTGTTGAATTTATAATCTGAGTTGAATGACGCTTTTGTTTTTTGAATGTTGATTGTGGCATTTTACTTGCTTTGGAGACGATAGCTTCTGAAAACAATAATAAGCAATTATTACTATAAATAAAATGAAATCAAAATCACAAATATTACCATATAGTCTTCTAGTCTAACCATTTAGCCTTATGAGAGAATAATATTTAAAACCACCATACCACATGGAGGAGACGTTGTTTGTGTGTCACTTGCAGTTCATTTTTTCTTCAAATTATTCCTTGGAATTGTCATTGCACCAGAGTCCATAGCTTCTAAAAACAATAATAAATAGTTGTGACTATAAGTTTAAATTGTTTCAAAATACATGAAATAATGAGCATTATCAAACAATATTCTATTACATGTCTTTTATTCACTTGCACAAGAATAATAAGGGTCATGTGTTATGGAAACATATTAAATACTTAAAGATAAATAAAAATCCATTGCATCTAGCACAAGTAGAGACTCATTAAAAAGAAAAGTTTTCCTTTTCAAAAATGCTAGAAGGAAATGCTTATGCTAGAAAGAAAGCTAGCAGTCGCTAGCTTTTCTTGATCTTTTTCCATGTGCTTATTTCAAAATATAGCACATGGCACAAGCTCAAGGTATAAGCTAGAAACCACCAATCACCATGGACATGATTTTTCTATTGGAAAGCTAGTGACTGCTAGCTTTCTTTCTAGCATAGGTATGTGTTATTATTATATAAGTAAACACTTATGCTAGAAAGAAAGCTAGCAGTCGCTAGCTTTTCTTGATCTTGTGCCATTTGCTTATTTGAAAATAGGGTACATGGCACAAGTTCAAGGATTTCCTTGATCTTGTGCCATGTGCTTATTTCAAAATAGAGTACATGGCACAAGTTCAAGGTATAAGCTAGCAACCACCAATCACCATGCTTAGGGTTTTTCTATTGGAAAGCTAGCGACTGCTAGCTTTCCTTCTACCATAAGCATGTGTGACATGCTAGAAAAAAATGTTTATGCTAGAATGAAAGGTAGCATTCGTTCAAAATAGAGTACATAGCACAAGCTCAAGGTATAAGCTAGCAACAACCAATCACCATGGACAGGGTTTTTCTATTGGAAAACTAGCGACTGTTAGCTTTCCTTCTAGCATAAGCATGTGTGTTTATGCTAGAAGAAAATGCTTATGCTAGAAGGAAAGATAGCAGTTGCTAGCTTTCCTTGATCTTTTTCCATGTGCTTATTTCAAAATAAAGCACATGGCACAAGCTCAAGGTATAAGCTAGCAACCACCAATCACAATGGACATGATTTTTCTATTGGAAAGCTAGGGATGACTAGCTTTCCTTCTAGCATAAGTATGTGTTATTATCTTAGAAGGAAATACTTATGTTAGAAGGAAATATAGCAGTCGCTAGCTTTCCTTGATCTTGTACCATGTGCTTATTTGAAAATAGAATACATGGCACAAGATCAAGGTATAAACTAGCAACCACCAATCACCATGTCTAGGGTTTTCTATTGAAAAGCTAGCGACTGCTAGCTTTAATTCTAACATAAGCATGTGGGTTATGCTATAAGGACATCCTTATGCTAGAAGAAAAGCTAGCATTCGTTCAAAATAGAGCACATGGCACAAATTCAAGGTATAAGCGAGCAACCACCAATCACCATGGACAGAGTTTTTCTATTGGAAAGCTAGCGACTGTTAGCTTTCCTTCTAGCATAAGCATGTGTGTTTATGCTAGAAGGAAAGCTAGCAATTACTAGTTTTACTTGATCTTTTTCCATGTGCTTATTTCAAAATAGAGCACATGTCACAAGCTCAAGGTATAAGCTAGCAACCACCAATCACCATGGACATGATTTTTCTATTGGAAAGCTAGTGACTGCTAGCTTTCCTTCTACCATAAGTATGTGTTATTATCCTAGAAGGAAATGCTTATGCTAGAAGAAAATCTAGCAGTCGCTAGCTTTCCTTGATCTTGTGACATGTGCTTATTTCAAAATAGAGTACATGGCACAAGCTCAAAGTATAATATAGCAACCACCAATCACCATGCCCAGGGTTTTTCTATTGGAAAGCTAGCGACTGCCAGCTTTCCTTCTAACATAAGCATGTGTGTTACGCTATAAGGAAAGCTAGCACTTGTTCAAAATAGAGTACATGGAACAAGTTCAAGGTATAATCTAGAAACCACCAAACACCATGGATAGGGTTTTTCTAGTATAAGCATGTGTGTTTACGCTATAAGGAAATGCTTATGCTAGAGGAAAAGATAGCAGTCTCTAGCTTTCATTGATCTTGTGGCATGTAATAATTGCTAAATAGAGCACAAGGCACAAGATCATTCTATAAGCTAGGAACGACCAATCATCATGCCCAGGGTTTTTATATTGAAAAGGTAGCGACTGCTAGGTTTTCTTCTAGCATAAGCATGTGCGCTTATGCTAGAAGGAAAGCTAGAAGTCGCTGACCTTCCTTGATCTTTTGTCATGTGCTTATTTCAAAATAAAGCAGATGGCACAAGATCAACATATAAGCTAGAAACCACCAATCACCATGGACAAGATTTTTCTATTGGAAAGCTAGCGACTGCTAGCTTTCCTTCTAGCATAAGTATGTGTTATTATCCTAGAAGGAAATGCTTATGCTAGAAGGAAAGCTAGCAGTCGTTAGCTTTCCTTGATCTTGTGCCATGTGTTTATTTGAAAATAAAGTGCATGGCACAAGCTCAAGGAATAAGCTAGCAACCACCAATCACTATGCCCAGGGTTTATCTATTGGAAAGCTAGTGACTGCTACCTTTATTCTAACATAAGCATGTGCTATGTTAGAAGGAAAGGTAGCATTCGTTCAAAATAGAGTACATGGAACAAGCTCAAGGTATAAGCTAGCGACCAGCAATCACCATGGACACGGTTTTTCTATTGCAAAGCTAGCGATTGTTATCTTTCCTTATAGCATAAGCATGTGTGTTTATACTAGAAGGAAATGCTTATGCTAGAAAGAAAGTTAGCAGTTGCTAGCTTTCCTTGATTTTTTGCCATGTGCTTATTTGAAAATAGAGCACATGGCATAAGCTCAAGATATAAGCTAGCAAATATCAATCACCTTGGATAGGATTTTTCTATTGGAAAGCTAGCCACTTCTAGCTTTCCTTCTAGCATAAGTATGTGTTATTATCCTAGAAGGAAAACTAGCAGTCATCTTGTGCCATGTGCTTATGTCAAAATAGAGCACATGGCACAAGCTCAAGGTATAAGCTAGCAACCACCAATCACGATGGACAGGAGTTTTCTATTGGAAAGCTAGTGACTGCTAGCTTTCCTTCTAGCATTAGTATGTGTTATTATCGTAGAAGGAAATTCCTATGCTAGAAGTAAAGCTAGCAGTTGCTAGCTTTCCTTGATCTTGTGCCATGTGCTTATTTGAAAATAGAGTACATGGCACAAGCTCAAGGTATAATCTAGCAACCACCAATCACCATGCCCAGGGTTTTCTGTTGGAAAGCTAGCGACTGCTAGCTTTTCTTCTAACATGGTTATGTCTGTTACACTAGATGAAAATGCTTATGGTAGAAGAAAAGCTAGCATTTTTTCAAAATAAGCACATGGCACAAGTTCAAGATATAAGCTATCTACCACCAATCACCATGGATAGGGATTTTCTATTGGTAAGCTAGCGACTGTTAGTTTTCCTTCTAGCATAAGCATGTGTGTTTATGCTAGAAGGAAAGCTAGCAGTCACTAGCTTTCCTAGATTTTTTCTTATGTGCTTATTTCAAAATAGAGCACATGGCACAAGCTCAAGGTATAAGCTAGCAACCACCAATCACCATGGATAGGATTTTTCTATTGGAAAGCTAGCGATTGCTAGCTTTCCTTCTAGCATAAGTATGTGTTATTATCCTACAAGGAAATGCTTATGCTAGAAGGAAATGCAGTTGCTAGCTTTCCTTGATCTTATGCCATGTGTTTATTTGAAAATACAGTACATGGCACAGGCTCAAGGTATAAGCTAGCAACCACCAATCACTATGCCCAGGGTTTTTCTATTGGGAAGCTAGCGACTAGCGGTCGCTTCTAACATGGTTATGTGTGTTATGCTAGATGAAAATGCTTATGGTAGAAATAAAGCTAGCATATGTTCAAAATAGAGCACATGGCACAAGCTTAAGGTATAAGCTAGAAACCACCAATCACCATGGACAGGGTTTTTCTATTGGAAAGCTAACGACTGTTAGCTTTCCTTCTAGCTTAAGCATGTGTGTTTATGCTAGAAGGGAAGCTAGCACTCACTAGATTTCCTTGATCTTTTGCCATGTGCTTATTTCAAAATAGAGCACATGCCACAAGATCAAGGTATAAGCTAGCAACCACCAATCACGATGGACAGGATTTTTCTATTGGAAAGCTAGCGACTGTTAGCTTTCCTTCTAGCATAAGTATGTGTTATTATCCTAGAAGGAAAGCTAGGGATTGCTAGCTTTCCTTGATCTTGTGCCATGTGCTTATTTGAAAATAGAGTGCTTTCCTTCTAGCATAAGTATGTGTTATTATCCTAGAAGGAAATCTAGCGACTGCTAGCTTTCCTTGATCTTGTTCTATGTGCTTATTTGAAAATAGAGTACATGGCACAAGCTCAAAGTCTAAGCTAGCAACCACCAATTACCATGCCCAGGGTTTTTCTATTGGAAAGCTAGCGACTGTTAGCTTTCCTTCTAACATAAACACATGTGTTATGCTATAAGGAAATACTTATGCTAGAAGGAAAGCTAGCATTCGTTCAAAATAGAGCACATGGCATAAGCTCAAGGTATAAGCTAACAACCACCAATCACCATGGACAGGGTTTTTCTATTGAAAAGCTAGCGACTGTTAGCTTTCCTTCTAGCATAAGCATGTGTGTTTATACTAGAAGGAAATGATTATGCTAGAAGGAAAGCTAGCAGTTGCTAGCTTTCCTTGATATTTTTCCATGTGCTTATTTCAAAATAGATCACATGCCACAAGCTCAAGGTATAAGCTAGCAACCACCAATCACCATGGACATGATTTTTCTATTGGAAAGCTAGCGACTGCTAGCTTTCATTCTAACATAAGTATGTGTTATTATCCTAGAAGGAAAATGGCACGGCGCCGCTCTTTCACTTACCTTGTGTGGCTATACACGACCACCTGATTTAGAAGGATTTTTATAGAACCCTAAGGACAACAACTATGTTTTTCAAGTGAAAAAATGATTAAGGGACATTATTTGGATGCCTAGCCCCAAAATCCTACCTAAACTACAAGATTCTTTTGTGCCCTCCTATGGAGGTATTAAGTGAGTAGATTTAAGCTATTTTTGAACT
>LPNX011112145.1:37263-56760 GCA_001517045.1 Pseudotsuga menziesii
TTTGCTTTCTATTAAGTTTCCTTTCTCTTGGCTATAACTTATATCTATTCTTATTTTATGTTTTTTTTTAGTCAATTCATTCTTCTTTGCTTTCTATTAAGTTTCCTTTCTCTTGGCTATAACTTATATCTATTCTTATTTTATGTTTTTGGTATGGAAGTGATGCGAGGAGGAGAGAGACCAATAAAGCATGCACAATGCATCGGTTAGGAATGGAGACTTTGGTGTCTACGAAGACAAACAAATGTGTTTCCTTGGGAATGTGGGATAAATCCCATACAAATAAAAAATAAAATAAAAGCGCTTGGCACTGAGTTGGGGTTCCAAGTGCTGAAAGAAGTTCGCCCAAGGACGAGCATGCATCCAAGTGTTGGTGGAGCATCCAGATGCCAAGAGTTTAGTAAATCAAAGAACTCATAAAGTCATCTGTTAAATGAACATGAATTGCTAAGTACGAGATCAAGCTGCAGAAAATATTAGAGGGAGAAAGCAAGCGTCCAAGTGGTATTTTACACAGTTTAGTAAAAGGAGATCGCCACAGCACACCCAAAATCACCAAGTCTAGGCTTGTTTTTCTTTTTTCAGAGGAGTTGTGATAGTTGTTGCAAATCCATTCATATAGTGGAGCTCGTTATAGTTTTTTTCTGGCAAAGAAGGCGATTCGAAGGGATGCGGTAACATAAATTACACATGTAATCAATTTGCAATTGGTGCAAACAGTCCAGATTTCTTGTGAATTTTGAAACCCTACCTGATTCAAATGGATACCTCGCATTGGAAGATGGATATGCTTTGTCTAAGCATTAAAATGTTGTAATATCTTCAGAAACACCTGTTTCAATGAGTAATTCTGCAATTTCAATATCGATTTCTGGAACAAAGCATTTGGTTTCAGTTGAATTTGGTTTGAACATGGAAATTCTAAGTGGAAGTGTTCTAGTACCTAGCTTTCATATGCTGACTTCTCTGCATTTTGGTGCATCAACCATAATTGCAACTTCATGTATTGGGAGAATGATAACTCAGGGTCCAATTGTTATAATCAAGGGTGTTGATGTTTTCCAGTTTCTGGAGATTTTCATCAAAAGATAGAACTTATGGCGGCCCTATTTCAAGAAGCATTAAATTGTATTTGTTTTGATTCTTGCAAAAGGAACAACCACAATTACAAATGCAGTTCCAATGCTAGCAAGCACTAATATAGTGAGGAGAAAAATATTTCCAGCCTTCTTCTTGAACTTGATCTACTGGCAGAACTGGTATTTAAGATAACAACATAACAAAATTTCAAAAGAATGATTCTAAGATATGCCAAGCAAAATAGAAATGTTGTCATGGCATAGAAGTTTTTGTTACAAGCAATCAACAATCAGAGACAAAATAGAAATGTTGTCATGGCATAGAAGTTTTTGTTACAAGCAATCAACAATCAGAGATAAAAGTTGAACAGGCTTACAACACTATCTAGCTAATTGTGTGTAATTACTATAACAATGTACTTTTAACAACCTCTACACAGTAAAAAGCTTAAAATTATTGTAATCTACCATGCCTTAGTCCTTTAGGGTATCAAGGTATCAACCTATCAGCTTTGTATGTGATGATATTTGCTAATATGACATTTTGTAATTTAAAAAGGAAATTGCTAATTGTCTAATATGACATTTTGCAATTTAAAAAAGGAAATTACTAATTGTTGAAGATGTCAAGCCTCTGACTAATAATGTAGCTTATTTGTTTGTTTTCTTTCAAAATTAGGCTAGCATTTTGAATAGATGAATCCCCAAAATAAGGCCAAAATACTAATAAGGGCTGGCCCAGTCCCTGCCTTTGAAAAAAATTGAAAAGAAAATTTGTAAGAGAAAATTGAAATAGAGAATGAATTCAAAATGAAAACTCGTTTAGCATATATATTGAAAAACAAGGGAAACTCTTACAAACTGCAAATGAATACAGGTAGATGGCATCAAATTCCTCCAGAGCGGAATTTGAACATATGCAATGATGATAAATGGGCATAACTTATTAGGACCATCATTCAATAAAAGAATAAAAAATAAATTTCTAAGGGACCGCCTCCAAAATAAAAAAGACACAAATACTATTAGCTGGAAAACATCAGATAGCTACGAAAATTCCAAAAATATAATTTGAAGAGCAGATGATCTTTGATTAAACAGACTAGTAAAGGAGCACAACAATTATGTGACAGGACTGCATATTAGCCAGTTTCAGCCCAAGGGATTAACTCAACCTGCTGCCACCAATGTTGTTGGGCCTTTGGTTAGTTCCATGCTAGCTAGTGCCTAGTTTGAATCCCCCTTGGTTAGATGCACTGGTCCACACCATCAGGTTTACTAGGATGTTATTCAAAGAATGTGGGGAAGCATCCCTTGGATATTTCACTTTTCTAGCGGCATCCAGTCATGTTTACAGTTGATGCATAGACTTTGGTATTCACATATTGAGAAACTTATATCCAGTGCAGTCCAAATCTTACCATGTGTGAATTGCGACAAAAGTCAGAAGATAATGTTTCTCTCCAATGACAAAAAGGAAAAAAAAAATAGCATGTAAATAGTACAGAGTGGAGGATGTTGGGATCTCAAAATATAAAAAGTAGAAAACAAGCATTGCTAGAAGAATCTGAATCTTTTTGCCCCTTTTTTTTCAGGGAATTGGCAAAAAATGCAACAAAAGCATAACATGTTTGTGGATAACTGTTCCAGAAAATTTTCAGCAAATAGACTGCATGGAAAGAACACTATAATATCTCAGGTTTAATGCCCAATGTACCAGATCACTCTGACCTCTAGCACTGGAATTATAACAGATATACAGTGATAATAAAAAAAAATTGTAAGCGGACAATGCAGATCTACAAAGTTACGGTGAGAACATGGATTCCTAAGAAGCATGGAGTTATGTTTAGGCTCTGAGCTTCGCCAGCTTAAAACCAAATTGGAGACAAAGCAGAACATAAAAAAGCATAAATTCCCAGTAACTCAAACCACTCCCTTACTCAGAATTCCATAAAGTTCTTCAATTCTAGAGAATTACAAACTAAAACAATAGCGGAAGTTGTACGCTATATATTTCATTCGAACTGTCTTAATCCATGCAAATAAAAGTTCATTAAAGAACCAATTATGGTCCGATTCAAAACAATAAAAAGCACAGAGAACCCACAAAATCACTTATATCAAAGAACCAGTTGACTCTAAAAGACCAAATGCCAAAATTGCCTTGTTGGTTAATTTTCATTGTATATTTATTTCCACGGGGTGATTTACACAAGCAATTTCTCTTGGAATTTATGCTACAGTTCTTCAAACATCTAAACAAGGCCATGCAAATTGAAATCCTTGTGGTCAATGAAGTTCAGCATACAATTCTTCCTTCAATTAACAATGTTAAACCCGAACAAAAGCCACAGAAACCCACTGGCACATACCTGTCAAATAGTGCTGTAAGTTCTGGAAATTGCTGAAGAGTGGACTTCTACTAAGGCTATAAGATTTGACAATTCATTGCCTCTAATAAAAACGGAAGTAAAGAATATGCAGTTGGAAAGAAGGCCCAAAATGCAATGGAACGAGAGATATTCGTTGCAGACGCTCTCAGTAGCTAACATGGCAATTTAGTCAATCTGCAATCCGAACATCTGAGTTACAAACCCATCAAACCCTTTCTAAGCCATCCAGGCTTTGCAGAAACACACGGTAGCTTGCCTGTACTATAGGGTCAATAGCTTGTGCAGTTGAATATTCACTAATATCACATCGATTCATGTCAGGCCTGTTGAAAAAAGATCAAATTAACAACAATTAATCCATGAGAAACTATAAAATTCACATATATACCCATAAATAGAATCAAACGTGATATGATGCTGTTGATGGAGCTCCTGCTCAGAGAATGTGTAGAAGAGAGCCGAAAGGGTCTTGGTCCGATCCTCTGTCAAAAAAACACCGTTCAGAGGAAAAAAAAATACTTCACTGCCTGCTTGATTCTCTGGGAACTATTGAAAATTCAGTATAAGAGCCATATTGTAACCTCACATCGAGGTGCCTCGATCTACCTCATCTGTCCAACCTACTACGGAACCTCTCTCTTTGTTCTCACATAAAATAAATAACCCTGAATGCATAGAGGCGAGGTTCAAGTTCGGGATACCGGATCTGAGAGAAGAACCCCTCCCTTTGACCTCGCAACAGCAACACGCAATCACAGAAGCAAGGCTCAGGTCGCCCGAGGTGAGAGGAGAGGGCACCGCCTCAATCCTGTGATAAGCCGCCACGGCTTCCATCACAGATGGAGGAAGCAGAAAAAACCTAAAGACCGTAAAACCCTAGCACCAACGCTTCTTCATCCTCGCTAGATTCGAGAATTGGCCAGGGTTCAAAATCTAGGTGATTCACGGTCTCCCTGTATCTTTGATTCCCACTCGCAATTCAAAATGGAGCTTTGCTTTTCCACAATCTAAATGCTAGCTGTCCTTTAACTCTATGTTCAGTTTGGTTACGAAATATTTTTTGACATTTCTTAAAGAATACCTAGGGTTATTTCTTCCCCCAACAAAATTTAAGAATAAATAATTGGAAGGAGCGTATGGATTTAATATCCTATTGGGTCTAAAACCTTCATCAATGTTTTCTTCAAAAGGGTCAAGATTGTACACAAGCATCTTCATTGTTATGATCATTTAAGTGTTCATTTCTCGTCACAGATGTGATCTAAGGTTTAATTTGACTCAATTGAATAGCAATGAAACTACTTTTTTTTTTGAAAAAAAAAACATCTTCTTTGTTTTTCATAAGTTTTCATAAGTTTACTTTAATTAAGGGGATAAATTATTTTCCACAACCGTCGATACAATTTAATAATTTGAGTAATTTATGTGAGTGCTTTCTGATTATATTCATTATTTACATGCTCCAAAATTGTTCATCTCAAGTCAAGCTAAGCACTAAAGCATCTAACCAAGTTTTATGGTCAAATAACATGTCTTCTACCATTTCCTTTAACTCTTTTTTTGGGTAGCTCTATGGTCCTCCAATTTTACTAGTAATTTTCATGTTAGTGAGAGGTGGATTAGACAATCCTAAATTATCATCTTAGTCCAAACCTTTAGCTTGGTATTCTATATTTCCATACAATGATGGATGTTTAGGTATTTCACTACCCCTCACTTCATTCCTATTATTGACCTTCTTCCCTTAAATATGGCAATTTAGGGCTTCTAGCCTTCTTCCATTGAGGTTGAGGTCAAAGAAGGTGCATTCCTTTTATTTTGTGCCCATATTATATACGAGCAATGCATTGAAATGGAACATTTTCATTGTTTAGTACTTGAGTAAAGGACCATTGGCCATATGTAATCTCCATTGTATTTAAGAGTCCCTCGTAATTATGAATCTCCACACAATTCATGCTACCACCCTTTCAACCTATAGCTTGGTTCATTCATCATCCTCAATAAATATATAGGGTTTCCAATTTTCTCCACTATTTTTTGCATCCAACTTTAAGTAGGGAGGTCACCAAGTTTGACCCACATGGTTTAATACAAAAAAATATCCTTCAATGAGTCAAATTGGGGGGTGCCATGAGAAAAGGGTTAAGAAATTCTCAAAACTATATCCCCGTGATATTGTTCCAACGTCTATGTTTATTTCAAAAGTAAGGTGATATATCATTTTTCCTACATGTGAAGATAAGGGATGTGACCTAAATACGTCATCTAATAGTCCTTGCACTAGTTCCATATGGAATTTTATTATATATATCTTCCAATGCATGGAATTCCTCAATTAGGGCTAGTTTGGTCCCCTTGTTCTTTTTCTTGATACACTATAAGTTTTCATCACTTTCAAGGGATTTAATTAACTAGTGCCCATGATATTCTTCTTCTCTGTATCCTCAGACTATTCTCCATAAAACCCTAATGAAATATCATTAGTAATCCCATATGCACTCTCCCGTATCCACTCTCACCTAGAACAATATTCTTCTAACTATCATAGTCCAGGGCCAATGTTTGGAATCTATGACAAAAAGTTTTAGGTATGGTGTGGAGTAATTGACAAAGGTTGATTAAGATTTTAGATGAGCTCGAATAGAGTGACGAGTTCATCGAGGGATTTCTTATTAATTTTTTCAATTATGTGATATATTATTACCTAATTGTGCCAAACACCTACTAGGAGATTGAAATATAGATAAGTTGATTAATATATCATTGGCTATGTTGTGCATAACTATTCTTTTTTCATACTAAACAAAAAAAAAACTGTGCTTTTTTATTATGGATGTTTTAGTATTATTTTTCTAGTTTGTTCATTGTTGATTGTGTGTTTAATTCATTTATGCATGCATATGATTGGAATGTAGACCTTACTTTCTTGTTTTTGGATAAAGATTAAATACTTATGCCTCTCCCTTTATAACATCCCTTTGATGGTTTCTTGAGGTACGTTCTAAAAAGCTTATGGGAGATGTTAGTCACATGTGCCTAGTTATTTGAGCCTCCCATGGAAGCAATAGATCCGAGGTAGCATCGATGAGACATGATTATCATAAGGGGTATCCTTGAAGACAGGATTATCAATATAAGGTGGCAACTTGTATTGACAACGTTGGCATTAAGGGACAAATATCAGCCTCCCAACTTCATTCTTGAACTATGAAATAAATTTCAGGAGGGCATGGAAGCTTTGTATGTTGTTCTTTATAGTTGGCCAACATAGGAGTTATATCTAAAGTAGCATGGGCATTCTTGAGTATAGACTGGGCTGCATGGGGCCTTGAGGAGTCTCGAAATACATATAAAGGCATCGTGGGCACTGAGGGAGCCTTTGTGGACTGAATGGGGGTGAGTTCTCTCTATTTGGTGACTTGTGAAGGAATTTCCTCAATGAATGCTTCTAGTTGGGCACAATAAATGATAGCTGGGTTGAACTAGGTGTTAGATCAATGAGCTTATTATATGGGGGAACGAGTATAACATGCAGGAGTAATTTCTTGGCCATCTGGACAACATAGATATGCTACATAACATAGTGGCTTGCATGGGTAGGAGCATTTATTAGCCACTGGGCATCTTTGTTTGTGTTTGGGGTGGTCTCTAACTTCAAGACAGTGGTAAGCTACAACAATAGGTACTTTACCATCTCAAGAAAACTTGTTTATGCAACAAAGAGATGTATTCCAGCATTAATACATCACTTCTGGATAATGAAACTCCTTAAAAATGTGATTTCAACAATCTTAGGCATGTAATAATTCCCTACTTATATTTATATCAGTTGTTTTTAGCTGGTAAGATTGATTTCTGAATGGTTATCCTTGTTATTTAATGCAAATGATTTGAGATATGAAATTTGTGAATTTGTGGAATGGAAAAACCACCATATGAAGAAACACCACAACTTTATATCAATTTTAGCGATGCATTTTTTTTTTCCAATGACCCACCCACCTTTTAGAGCCTTGGAAACAAGATTTTCAATCCTTCTCACACAACTCGATGCTTGTATTATTTGATGATATCTCAACTTGTAACAAAACTTGGGAAGTACATGTTGAGCAGGTTAATAAATCTCTACAATTACTCTAGGATAACTAATTGTTCCTCAAATGTTCAAAATGCACTTCTCGTTCTTTTGAATTGAAATACTTGTATCATATAGTCAGCATTATAGGGGTGCGAGTGGAGCCCAAAAAATCAAGGCTATGCAATAATGGCCACACCTTAAGATTGTTAAATGCTTATGTGGTTTCTTAGGAGTGACATGCTACTATGGGAAGTTCATGAATAATTATGGGCAAATTGCAACCCTATTAAACACCTTTCTTAAGAATAATTCCTTTGTGTGGAATGATGCCACAAAGGAAGACTTTTTTGCTTTAAAGGAAGCCATGTGTACTACACTTATCTTAGAAGTATTTGATTTCACTGGCGATTTTTCTTTTGAATGTGATGCCTCTTGAAGAGGTCTTAGAGTAGTGTTGATGTGTCCAACCCTATAAGCATACCTCTCCCAAAGATAAAGGCTCCTAGAAGCTAACATCAAAGTTATATGGACCCTATCGAAGACTCCAAATCACGAAAGAAGTTGATTATAGATTAGCTCTTATGGTCCATTGCAAAACTCACCCAATTTTTCATGTGTCATGTTTGAAGAAGGTTGCAGGATTGGATTTAAAGTTGAAACCAACCTTCCCAAACTTGATGAAGAGGGTTCCATTTGGTTACAACCACATGCAATACTAACCACTATAGAATGTTGACGTTACTTGTGCATAATTCAAGAGGTCCCAATGCAATGGAATGATACATAGTTGAATGATGTCACCTTGGAAGTCACAATGATTTTACAACAATTTCCACACCCACAACCTCGAGGACAACACTATTTTTGAAGGAGACATAGATGTTTGAAATCAGATTGTTGAATTTTCTATTGCAAAGTGTAGATGACATGAAGAGCTTTCCAACAAGTGGTCATACACCCTATTCCACCTTCAAATCAATAGCTTTCATAATATATGAAACCAAGATTCTCTAATCAATGAGAACATTTTGGACTTTCCGATAGTTTTTTGTAGGAATCAAAAGATTTTTTTTTTTTTCAAAATTCAAAATTTGAAGTGCTTAAATTGTGTTTTTGAATGCATAAATGGATTCAATGTCCTTAAATATCCATAGCGCACTTAAATTATACAAGTTTAAGGGTTGTTATATGCATTTTCAAGAATTCCTAAAAACCCTAAAAGAAAATAAAAATTCCAAACCTCCAATATTTAGACTCATGCCATTTTTAATATGTGTTTTTATACTTGTGGGTGCCATCATCAAATTTGCATTGTCCTCGATGCTCAAAGTAGGCAATGCACACTAATAAAATCCAAAGGAAGCGTCCTCTAAGCAATAAAATTGACATCAATTAACACCAACAAATTATTTTCTTTGACATGACGATTTCCGCCGGGCTCAAAATTTAAAATGTCTATACCTCTCATTTTTCCCGCTTCTACCGAGAAAGCAGAATGTGAAAATAGATGAACCAGAGTTCCATTCCATACGTGTTTTTGGGAAGGAATTCTCTTTGTTACTTCTCGCTAACAAGCCACATTTTAGTGTTTCTATCCATCGGACGGTTGCTGGGATTGCATTTTTACAGCCATGTATGTGAAGGAGATTTGTCTAGAGGGTTTGAAGTCCTACGCCATGAGAACGATGGTGCCCAATTTCGATCATTTTTTCAACACCATAACGGGGCTGAACGGCTCCGGGAAATCAAACATATTGGATTCCATTTGCTTCGTGATGGGAATCACCAATATGCAGTAGGTGATGGCATTAAATTTGTAGGAATTGGTGTACAAGAAGGGTGAGGCTGGAGTCACCAAGGCCACTGTCTCCATTGTATTTGATAACTCCAATCGAAGCCACAGTCCCATTAGCTACGAGGACTGCAGCGAGATCATCGTCACTCGACAGGTATTTTCCCTCTGAAAACCTAAAACCTCTTCTATTGTTTGTTGACCAAACCACCAAGCTAAAGCACAAGTGAGGAGAAACTTTGGTGCTCTTCCTCAGAACTTGTACTAGGTCTGAGCTTTCATTGCACTTGGATGCAGGTTTATCATCCAAATATTGATTTGGAAGGCAATGTTTGCCTCAATATTCTGCGGGAGGACTGGAAACCTGTTCTGAACATCAACACCATCATCTATGGTCTGAATCATCTTTTCACGGTAATTTAATAATATTTATATTTTGGACAAGTTAATGACAAATGATGACATAGTGGAGTCATTTGGGGGTGGTTTTTTTCATTGCTAATGTTCTTAATTCAATTTTCTTGGGAGTTGCAACGATTGAAGAATAGAAACTTAGGTTAATGGATCCTTCCTCATTCCTTTTATGCAGCTCGAAATTTTTTTTTCCAAGAAAAATGTAATTCTTGTTCAACTTTTAATGAAAATTACATGCTTTGACTGCCAAAAAGGATACAAAATTTGCATATTTTGTTCTGCCTACCATAACAGGAGCATTCAGCCCATCTAAACAGTGGTCTAAAAGCCAAATTGTACACATCGCCATCTCAGAGAAAGAGATCATACCCATTCTCAAACACCATATTCTTGCCAAGCAAGCATACAGAGGTTATACATGTATAAAATCACAATAGGAAAAGTAAGAAATATCTGATCCAAACCAACTCATAGAGCTGACAAGGAAATGACAGAGACACCCGCAATAAATTCTTCATTTTATATGGACTACAGCCAATGCGGCCTGCCCTCGGGTCCGTATCAAGCTTCAGCATCCTGGTACAATTCTCTAAAGACCTGAGTAAAAGAGATGCTCAAAAGAGCCTGCTACCTCCAACAATAAATAACCAATTGGCCTGAGATTTGCATTGTGCAGATGACCTGCCCCTTATCCAGTTTTTAACCAATGATGAATCACCGAAATCTTGCAAACTTGAAAGATTCCAATCCTTTGCACATTTTAATAAGAGCTTTAAAGCTTCAAATTCTGCAAAGTTGTTAGAACCCTTTTGCATTTTCACTCAAAAAGGGTATTTTTTGCCAAGCAGAAGAGAATGCACAAAGGAGGCTAGAAATCCATAAGCAGCATTGTAACATGAGCTCTTAACAAAACAAATTTTGGAAGAACCAACAATTGTTTTTCATTTGCACTGACACAAATACTATTCTTTAGATGAATAAACTCGATAGCTTCATTAGCTTAGGCATGCATATGGTTACAATTTAAAGTTTAAAACTGATGCCAGAAATATCTCAATCCTTGATATTTTTGGACTCCAAATCATTTCCTCACAACTTGTTGGACTCCAAATCCTTTAAGATTCATTAATTAAACTCCTCTATTTTGCATTCTGCCATCATGTATCTTGGGAAAGAAATGCTAATGTTCATTGTTTATATATTGGAGTTCAAATGTGAATCATAAGGATGAATGTGATTAACCATTGCCATATTTCCCTCATCCTACCTCAGACATCCCCTTTACCTCCTCAACCAGCCTCTGTAGGGCTCGGTCTTGCCTTTTTACAGTCCCTTGTGGACTGTGGATTGCCTTTAGGGATGCTTCTGGTGGCCCCTTTAGCAGCCTGTTTAAACCCAAAACAGGTTCACTCCCAGGCCTGTAAGTGCATTGAACAGCATGCAAACAAACTCCATTTTGCATACAGAAATTGTTCTAATTCTTTTGGATGGACAGCTTTATAATTAGATAATAATTGCCTTAAATAACTATGTTTCATTTGGGTACTGTATACTACTCAGACACATTGAATGGTAGTTCCTTTTGTCACTACTGACTGTTGTACTGTGGGCTATCATACTGTTTATTTTATATCATATATTGTCGGATTTTCGACCAAAATAAATATGATAATACTTATCAGATAACTAAAGGAATACCATGATCATGTCGGATTTATCAGATACTGAGTTTTGTGACACTAAACTTAGTTATTTAGTAATTTGCAGGATTTAACAATGACTTATTTAAATTTGAATGACTTGATTTTATTAGAGTTTTTATTTGGATCTGAATACCTTGGGTTTAAAGACCTTTTCTAGTCTAAATTTTAATTGCTTTCTTTTATAGAGACCTTAGTTTGAATTTGAATGAGTAAAGCTTAGTGTTTAGTTTGAATTTGAATGACTCAGAGATGGCACCTAGGAAAACTAGGGGAGGACTTAATATAATGTTACACTTGGCCATAATACTTATGATCTTCACAACAAATATGTTTAATTACATGACTCAGAGATTAAAACCATGGGCTAGCATCTCTCCCTTATTCTAGGTTTGGTTGTAGTTTTTGCTCTTTAGATAACAATTGGAGGGATGTTCCTTTTGTAGAGGCCCAACAACCTAATATAATGTATCCATATTGAGAAAGGATGGGCTATCCTGGAGAATATCAGAGGCATGGGAAATGTAGAAGCAAAGTACAAAGATATGGGGGATGCAAGTTAATGGGCTAATGTAATCATGCATAAATGCCCATGTTTTAAATATTGTCTAGAATGAATTCAACATTTTTTATGCCCTGTACTTTTTGGGAATTTGGAATTTGGTGCAAATGCTTCCCTGTATTTGACTGACCTCCTTATAGCAATTTTTTATAGTTTCCATCTTGCTATCAATTGCCATTGTTGACAGATGGGTTGTAGATCCATGCCACTTGGTGATGGTATTCCGGTAAGATAAGAGATGATGGAGGGTAGGCTCTAGCTTTTTTCAAACTTTTTGTTTTTAAGCATGGAAATATACATCCTAGCCATCGTATTTGAGCTGCCATATCATATTTTCATAGTGGCTTGAGAGGTCCCCAACACCTAGGGAACACAAGTTTTGTTTGTGCATTTTTTAGATTTCCTATTCTTAAAAACCAAAAACCAAATGGAATTGATAATTTATTATAAATTATTAGCGCAAAATTAGTTTTAAACTATTGGAATTGTATCAATGGATTACATTTAGACCAGCTAAACAAAACTCCAGATATTCCTCTTTCTTTTTATCTTAGGTTATCTGCAAACATGGTATCTTTCTTTCCATGATTAATTCTATGATTTATTCCTCTTACATTTCCAAAGTTGAATACTGACTTCTTTCTTGCATCATCTTAATAAGGTGAGAAGGAAGGTTGAATATACATGTTTCAGTTGTATGCTTAGTTTCCTTTATTCAGCACAAAAATCAACATTAGTTATCAATAGGAACTCTAGTTAGTGAAGGGGAATGCTTGGTTATAAAATACTGTATTTAACTCAACAACTTGTAGTAGGAGATCTTATAATTACTAAATGTTTATAGGATAAGCTGGGTGAAACAAGTACACGACCACCTGTTTCCAATTTTTAAATTCAAAACTCTTTTGCGATTTGGATATCTAAGTGCATTGTAAAAACAGAACCCTCATTCACTTTACTATTGTTTAATCCATAAAATCTCAGTAGTAGATAGTTGATTGTTTTTTTCATTATTATTGAGTTGTTTACTATCATATCTCTACTACATGTGGTGCCATTTTAAGATAATAAATTGAGACAAAAATACCAAATTATCTCTAACTTAGTGTTCTCATTTTTATTTTATTTTATAATATTTATTTATTTTTTATAGTTTTGTATTTAAAAGTACAAAATAAAAAATACATGTGTGGAAAGGAAAAGTAGTAAACTTTGGGGAAAGTATTGTGAACAACCTGTCCTATAGTGAGCGATGGTTGGTTTTCTCAAATGAGCTTGATAGTAGTGAGTGACCATTAGCATGCAAGTGACAGACAATGAGCCGTATATACCCTTGTGTAAGGGAGGATTCATCATTGTCGCAGCTGATAATTATTGGCAATTCCAAAGACAATTTACCATCCACTTTCTATAATTTGGAGTACTCAAATTAATGAGTTGAGCGTTGGTTTTGATTCTTGAGGCATCTAGCAGTCAATTTTGTTGACCTTCAGTTTTTTTGTTAATGGATCTAATGGTTTTATGGTGGAAGGAATTAGGGGTTTATGATGTTAATCATCAGGTGGGAAGCTGTAGTGGAACATTTAGGGTTTTTGTGCCGCTAGTGAGCATGCTAGTGAAACCGATGCTTCTTCAACGTAATCAACAAGGTAAAAAATATAAATTTCTAGGTAAGGAGCTGAAATTCCTGATGTTGCTGGTTAATATCCAAATGGCACTTAATAGATGTTACGGGTTTAGCGGATTCTGGGTCAACTTAAGGAGCAACCATATTCATCAATTCGGGTTGTTATGGAGGGTATTCTTGATAGACATCAAAGGCCAATGTCGGGCATCCCTTGCCCCTTTCAGTATAAGAGATGCAATTTCCATGGTACTACACATCACAGTGTCGCAAACTCCTAATCTATCAGGAGTGTAGAACTTGTTGTTGTAGGTATCAGCTAGGAACTTGTAGTGGAACTTATAGGGTTTCTAATGTAGTGGTTTTTGATGCTCATCATCATCTAGGTGTCATCCAGGAACATTAGGGGTTTACGATGCTAATCGTAAGTTGTGCACTAGCATCGTAAGTTGGGCACCACAGTAGAACATCAAGGTTTTCAGATCTAGGGGTTTCTTATGGTCATCATCATCTGGGGCCATGATGGAACATTTTGTCACATATTCCACCACTCTCTTTCTCTCCTATTTTAGGAAAACAAAGGGATTCGTGCATACATAAGTACTGTGTTTTGCCCTTTGCCTTTGGATTTTTTGTCTATTTAAAATTGATGAAAAATGCAGTGATTATGGCTTATTTTATAGAGCAGTGTGGACTTGACCTTCAGGCTTGAGCAAAAGTTAGGCTTCTTTTTCAATAAGAAGTATCTTGAGGATAAGTCTCAGGATGGGAATGACATGAAGTTGAGCGTTGTCTCCTAGACTTTACAAAGGTTGATGATCACAAACATTATATGAAAATTTTCTTTGAGATTAGGAAAGAAAAGTATTTTGTGGCCTTCGACTGGTACTAATAGTAAATATATGGATATTTTTTCTTAATGACACTTATCTTGAGGGACAAAGGAAGTAAGCTCCTGTAATATTGCTTCTTTACAATTAGAATTTGTAGGCTGTGGACCAGCACGAAGCCTAATGATGAAAAAATTCCCAAGACAATCAACTTTCTAAACCCTAATAAGAACCGAAAATGAAAAAAACTCCACAATTGCTAAAAAAGCAATCGGTCTTACAACCAAAATTTCACTAAAGAAATATCTACCAGTTCCTTTATTAAGAGTTAGTAGATATTAAGATCCTAATTAAGATTTATTAAGAGTTAGTAGATATTAAGATCCTAATTAAGATTTAGTAGATGACCATGTGCCTTTCAATGCAGTGCATTTAATGATCCTGAATATTAATATTGAAGTTCACCCTGGATTATCTTTATTAAGAGTTAGTAGATCTTAATAGCATCCAAAATCCCTCCAACTTCCTCTAAAGCACATGAAATCCCTCCAACTTCCTCCGAGTGTGATAGCATCCATCGTTAATCCCTCTGCCATCGAGGACTTCGACGAATACGACATCATGTCACGATGGAGGATTTGATCCCGCGGGAACCATCAGCCCAAGGCCTGTTAGATGGCTGGCACTCTACTTAATGATATGACCGAATTATTTACTGATGAATCCACAAAGATATATTCTACAACAGCATTGATATGTTCTGTCTATTAACCCATACTGGGTTCATCAATTTCCTTGACTTTACTAGTTTGTTTTTGCTTGAAAACTATCACTGTAAATCTATTCTTAATGTCATCTTGGGACCTGGGAATTTCCCCCCTCCACTAAATTTGTATCAAATTATTTCAATGTTGGACACTTTCAGTGTCATTATTTATTTTTTACAATGAATCTACTCAATTTTTAGTCCGTTTTCTCAATTTCTCATATGCTACTGTTGCTTAATTGCAAAGTTGACTGCCGTTTTTCTGATGAGTACTTCAATTTTTCAAGAGTTTATAACTTTAAACGTGTGGAAATGCCTGGTGCCGAAGGCCATGGCTTTTGAACCCAAGTCGATGGATTCAAATCATTCTTGATTATTAATATCTTTATTAAGACATAGTAGATGACCATGTGCCTTTCAATGCAGTACATTTAATCAAAGGTTGATTAATCAGATCAGGAAAGGTGGGCCTAGCTCATTCTCCCATAAGATAGGGTAAGGAAATATCTACCAGTTCAGAACCCAGCTCCGTACTTCAGCGATGATGAGGAATAACGGATATATTCTATATGGTGATCCCCTATAATACTCCCCTATAATACTCGGGGAAGAAAATACCCATTCATGTTTCATTTTGTATATCACTTTTAAACCTCTTTAACTACTTCGAGGAAAAACATAACTTAAATATGAAAGCATTTTCATGCAATTTTGTCAACTTAAATTTTAAAAGTATGGGGACTGAATAAATATATTTTATTCTTTATTTTTATTTTTTATCATTGGAAGTAAGAGGTAAGGAAGCAGGGTGTTCGGAGGGAATAAAATATAAGGACCATATAAAGAGAAATAAGAAGGAATTAAGTAGGGTGTAAAGGTTTTGGGTAAAGGTCTTCTACAACTATAGGGTGTGAAACTAGCGAGGAGGCTTACTTTTATGCTGCTAATGATGGTGTTGTATCAACCAATGAGACTACCATTGCTGGTGCTTTTGCCTTTCCTGCTCCTGCCAGTGCTAGTTCGCGGTCTATGCCCCTTCTCCTCGTCAGATTATGTAATAAGGGCCAAGAGGGTGTCGTTCCATCCAACCAATTACAACCAATTGAATAGGTATCGATATCGATCTAGCTCAATAATTGGAAGGTCTGCAGCCTCCCCGCTGGATCATTCAGGGTCAACTTCAATTTTATCTTCCCCATGATATCAACGATTTGTGTGGAGGCCAACCATCAATAAATAGGCTGTATGCTATAGGTCTGGCCTGGGAAGCAGATAGTAGGCATGTTATTTTATCATGAATGCTAAGTCCAAATATTCAAACCTGCAAAATAACTTATCCATAAGGCCGGTGGAAACTATCCTAGTTTACAGACATAGACAATTGAAAATGGAAGAAAAAGAGTTTTAATTACTAAAAGGAGAAATAAAAAACATCACATGTGGGCCAGAAAAATAAAAAGTTATATTAAAAAAAACAAGGCACAAATACGATAATCTTGAAATGTAAGCATAATTCAGAACTTTTTCAAAGAACTTCAAATAATATTTGTCATTACCGTAAGACTCTGTTCGAGTATGGCCCATTTCAAACTCATTGACATGGAAGTTCACACTTGCAACTTTAGGTTTGTTGTGTGCCATTACAAACCTGTCTAAACTCAGGTGCACAAGATTGTGAATAATAGTTTTTGCTTAAGAATTCATGAATCCATTAGTTTTTGCTAAAGAATGCTTGAATCCGTTAGCTTTTGCTGAAGAATGCTTGAATCCGTTAGCTTTTGCTGAAGAATGCTTGAGTCCATTATCTTCTTCTTTCTTTGTGTTTGTAAGAGGTGCGCCTAGAACAAGAGTATCAGCTTTTCCCCTCCCTTTCTTTAATTTTTAAGATTGACATTTGTCGTCTGTACTAGACTTGCTTTCCTCGATTGACAAACAAGCTCCCATTTTGTTTGAGGTTTTTTATAGATATACTTATGGCAGAAATGTTGTGGCTTCTTCAAATACCATACAAAGCCAATTCCTTCTTATTTCTCTCCAAAGTTATCGATTGTAGAATAATTTCAAATCAAAACCATCATTTTTAGGGTACCTGCATGTGATTAGATAACAATGATTAGTGTTTGTAATGTGCAATATCTGTCATCGTTCCCTTAAAGTAAAATGGCATCCAACTGATTAACTTTGTAAATTAACTCTATAATTGCAAAGACCCAAACAAAATACGATGTTGAGAGACCACACCAAGACCTGTGATTTCGCAGTTTTATTGGAAAATAAACAATAGAAAATATATTGAATACTCATTTTCAAAATTAGAAAATAACCCACAATAAGACAAAACTAGGCATTAGTTATTACCTAGTAGTTCCTTGGAGCCTGCTAGGCTTCACATTTGTTTGGAAGTTCTATGAAACAGGGACAAAAGCATTGACTCGAGAAAAACACAACTTACCTTAAGAGTAGTGAGTCCCTATTGTTTAGATGAAAAAAAATCTTTGTATCAACCCTAACTTGGACACCAAGAAAAATCCCCATTATAGGATCATATATCGTTGACATGGTGAAGATTCCATTTGTAAGGTCTGTGTGGTGGTGGAACATTGAAGGTATGGTTAAATTTTTAATGAAAGTGTTAGAACTAATTAAGATGCCATTTAAGGTGTAATACCAAAATAATAATACTAATAATAAAATTTCATTTTATAAATACTTATGCGAATATAATGGACCGTTACGATGCCCTTGACCATCGCATAACATGCATCTGCATAGAAAATATCTATTCTACATGTTAAATATGGTCATCATTTTGAAAACTATGGTTCACAGAGCTGATAAAAAATTCTTATATCCCCTAAATTGCAAGATTTAGATGTATTAAATTATTATTTTAAGTATGAGATTGATAGAAATAACATTTTTTAATGCTAGATATATTAGGAAACTATTCCCTTTGGAAAATCATCAAACGGTTTCTTTATGCATAGGTTGTAAGTTTGAGACTGTTGGACAGTAAAAAAAATAATTTCCCATATATATTAAAAAAATGAACTTAGGCGAATTCATGCCCACTGAGGGCTTCCTATTTTATTTCAACTTAAAGATTGTACTTGAGATATACCATTCTGATGTCGATGTTGCCTTGTGTTTTTTGATGAATGTCCTTATCTTTTAGTGCAACTTGAATAGAACCAATAAATATCTTTGTAGGGCAAACCAAGAATGTGATGGGTCACTATGAAAGTACAAGGTCCTAGATAGGAATACAACCAATTCACAAAGCATCTTGTGATATGATTCCAACTCGTTAATTTTTTTATGTATAATAAGCCAACATATTTGAAATCTATGCATTCCTTCCTCTCTGGTCTTCAATTTGATTGGTCATTCTTCTATTGAAGTGTGAGAGGGCTACCTAGATATCCTCTTAATGTCATTCATTTCTCCATTGAGTTCTTTGTAGGTTTGAGGTCTCATATATGCAACAACAAAAATGACTATGAATTTCCATTTTTTTCCAAAACCAGCAATTGAGGATACGATGCAAACTAAAACAGCTCCTACCCCTAATGCAAAACAATTCTCATGACCAAAATAAGAAGAGTTAATCAACACTCAAACTAGATTTGATCCACAAAACCAGATTATAACTAGATCCAATCCATAGAGCTAGAAGAAGCAACAAATTGCCCCTATAACCCACCTCATTAGAGATATTAGTGCCCAACCAGACCCAAAAACCCCCACTTTGTCGACTTTTATATATTGCTTGCTAAGTGCCAAAACTACAACTAATTTCAAAAATGAAAATAACATCTTCAAATCTCTAATTTATCTCACTTTGTCGACTTTCACATATTGCTTGCTAAGAGCCAAAACTACAACTAATTTCAAAATTGAAAATAACATCTTCAAAACTCTAATTTATTGCTGCAAGGTTGATAAACCTCACCTCTTGCTTGAACAAATGAGTAGGTATTTAATGTCAAGATCTTTAATGCCCATCCTTTCACCTTAATGTTATGTTGAATCTCGTCTCCCAAATTCACTTCCATTATGTTTTAGTATTCTATACTTATAATCTTCACAAGAGATGAGATATAAGAGGTACTGTATCTTATTTATACCCATCATTCCAACATCTAACGAAAAAACCTTATTTTCTTTAAAATGTACTAAAATATTAAGGCTTATGAGGACTCAAGATATAATTCTATATTTTTTTCCAACATTTTATCTCTATGAATGAATCT
>LPNX011112145.1:63414-83157 GCA_001517045.1 Pseudotsuga menziesii
CAGATAACATATTATAGACTTTGTCTATAAAAACTTTACTATGGGAGTAGCTAGTTAATGTTTTTTCAATGTAATATGTTCAAACATTTCAAAAATAAATACTGGNCCAAACATTTCAAAAATAAATACTGGACAGACAACATATTATAGACTTTGTCTATAAAAACATTACTATGGGAGTAGCTAGTTAATGTTTTTTCAATGTAATATGTTCAAACATTTCAAAAATAAATACTGGACACTTGCAATAACTAGAATGGGTTTTCCCTCTTTCTTCATGCATTTGAAAAAAAACCAATTGTACTATAAAATTTATATTCTAATTAATAATTATTTTTGACCTTAATTGGTATACTTAGACTTTATCCAATACAGTATTTTCTCTTGTTGGCTCTAAAATAGTGCCAACCACATATCATAATATATAGTATTGAATAATGAATATTTCTTTAAATGTTAGATGATTATATTTATATTATAAAAAGGAATCTAGGCTTAACCAATCAACATAATCCAAAGTAATAATTGATAGTTAACAATGTCCAAAAAATGTAGAAACTTGTGGGCTCATAATAATCCCATAAAATGAAGGGAAAAAGTGAAGTGCCTAAGTACCTATTGTGCTATATACTTGACAAAAATATCCTAAGGCATACAATAGACAATACATATAAGTGCCTAAGTACCTATTGTGCTATATACTTGACAAAAATGTCCTAAGGCATACAATAGACAATACATATAAAGGGAAGAAAATTAAATAGAGTATGACCTAATTTTCCATGTTGTTGCTCGTAGATATGTTATTGATTATTTTTCTAGTCAATATTCTAAAGATTATTAGGGGTAGTGTCATCATCCAGAAGTACAATATTACAATGACTATAGGAGCTAATACGTCTTCATGGTATTAGAGGTTTCACCTAATTCCTAGACATTTCCAGTTCTCGTTGTCTCTTGAAGTTGAGCAAAACCCCCCATGTTCTAGCCACCCATTATCAAGATTGATAATTACTAAGTTATTATGCCAATACATAAATTTGTTATAGTAACAAACACATTGACTGTTATGCCATTAAATAGCTTTCTAGGTCACTTTAAATGGCGACAATCTCTTACTAATATGGTAATTCAACACATGCACAATATATGCTTTATCAAATTATAAATAAAATGGTTNCATATGCACAATATATGCTTTATCAAATTATAAATAAAATGGTTAATACTTTCAACATACAAATAATGCCATTAGATAAATTAATAGGTAAGAAATATTAATACAAATTACAAATTATAATAATAAAATAATGTAAAGAATCTAAGTTTAAGCCTAGGAAGATATGCTTCAACTTAATATAAATTTGATTTTATATAGCTTATAATGATAATATTGTAAAAAAATGGTGAATATATAGATTGAAATGAGTGAATTACGTAATTTTTTAGTTTTTCATTTTTTGAAAACTCAATCTTGTTGAAGCTCTAAATTCTAGATCCGTACTCGACAATACATATAAAGGGAAGAAAATAAAATAGAGTATGACCTAGTTTTCCATGTTGTTGCTTGTGTATATGTTACTAATTGTTTTTCTAGTCAATATTCTAAATATGATTAGGGGTAGTGTTCTCATGCACATGTTCAATATTACATTGACTATATGAGCTAATAATTTTTCATGGTATTAGAGGTTTCAGCCAATTCCTAGGCATTTCTAGTTCTTGGTGTTTCTTGAAGTTGAGAAAAAATCCCCATGTTCTAGCCACCCATTATCAAGATTGGGAATTAATAAGTTACTATGCCAATACATAAATTTGTTACAGTAACAAACACATTGACTGCTATATCATTAAATAACTTTGTAGGTCACTCTAAAATGGAGACAATCTCTTACTAATATGGTAATTCAACACATGCACAATATATGCTTTATCAAATTATAAATAAAATGGTTAATAATTTCAACATACAAATAATGCCATTAGATAACTTAATAGGTAAGAAATTTCTTGCAACATCTATTGTTCATGAGATGAGGTAAACCTTGATCAACTCAAATATTAATACAAATTAAAAAATTATAATAATAAAATAATGTAAGGAATCTAAGTTTAATATTAGGAAGATATGCTTCAACTTTATATAAATTTGATTTTATATAGCTTAAATTGATAATATGATAAAAAAATGGTGAATATAAAGATTGAAATGAGTGAATTAAGTAATTTTTTGGTTTTTCATTTTTTGAAAACTCAATCTTGTTGAAGTTCTAAATTCTAGATCCCTTGTATAATTCCAAATTTAATGAAATATGTGTTTAGTACATTATAACATATTATCTCTTCACTTAACGATCTTTAGATCAAAAGATCATACCCTTATAATATAATAAGAGAGTTCTAGAAGTTAGGTATGGAGAATACTATTCTAGTAGACATTTATTTGGGTAATCAAAAGAATATAATCTCGCAAGAGTAATAAGTTTATGACCTCGCATATTCTACAAGCTTGGGATGTATGAAATAAAAGGTTATAAGACTTTAAGGTTAGACCATAAACCTTTCATGGGCACGGTCTTTACCATGACCCTTTTATTAATTCAAACATGGCTATGTATTAGAATTTTTATAACTTAAACCAAGTTTTGCTAATTGAAATTATAAAAGAAATTTATAAAATAAACTTGGGTTAAATATCCTTCTTACTAATAATAACCTCTTTTACCTTGAATGTTTATTTATATAACTTGTAAAGTTTGTATTTGAGCATGATAGGTCTGAAAAGTTAAGGAGCTTGGCATGGAAATTAAATGATGCATTTATCAGAATGGATAAATCTATAATCCCATTAACCTCAAAGCTTAGAAAGAGGGTTCAATGATACATAAACTTCATATCAAGATACATTATATTCTTATCCCAAGCAATAACCAAACCCATCGTAATGTGAATGTTTTTGTGCACAACTTCAATTAGACCCTTAACATAGAACTCTGTCTTTTCTTAAAACTGCTTGCAAAGAAAGGTTTAAAGCATTTTTACTCTTGATGACTATGATAGATGTCGAATAGTTCAGCAAGCATTAAGAACTATAAATTTACATCTACTAGAAAGAAGGACAATATAATGAAATTACCTCAATAAGCTTTGGAAATTGTTTAGCATTTATATTCTTTACTAAGTTATTTTCTTTTGTACGACGAACTTATATCTGATTGCTTAGAATTAATGTCAAGCAGCACCCGAACTTCTTACATGTAGTCTCTAAGAACAGGAAAACTTTCTGCATTAGATCGAAGGCTAAGTAAGCCCAGAATTTCATGATAGTCCCACCTTGTGGTCGCAAAGAGAAAACAAGTAAGTAAACTAAAAAAAACCGTTCTATCAATAAAAATAACCAAACAGATAATCCAGATAATGAATTCAGTAACATATAACTAATTAAATAATTAGTTTACTGCATTTATGAAAATTATATGCATTTAAAATTTTTAAAATTTTTCAGAAAATTTGGGGTTTTGACAGGGGATGTAGTAGGGGGGTGGGGGTTAGAGGTAGTTGGATTGGTCGGGGAGTGATATAAGGGAGGGGGCGTTGATGTATTTGTAACTTCAGAATGTATTCACTTGTATATTTTATATTGTATTTCATTGTACCTTGACATAGATGTTTGCTCCTTCGATCGAGAGAGTCATTAATATAATAAAGTCATGTAAATTCATTGACTTTAACCCTCCACTGCAAGTCAGGGAAATAGTCCCCATAGTTGATGGGTATTAGGGTTATTAGACTCTCATAGAAAAGTAGGCCCTGTAGAGTAAATGTCAAGTGGAAAACAAGTGTAAATAGAGAGTGAGACTCTCTATTCGAAACACACACTCACTCAACTATAGCACATGAGTGAGAGAAGAGAAGCTGACACAAGTGAGAAAGAGAACAATTGTTGAAGATCATCTTGTGTCTTTGGGTTTTACTTTTTATATTGGTGCTCATTCTATCTCTGAGGAAGTTGCGGGGTTTTCTCCTTTATTGTTTCCCTGTGGAAAATTGTTTGCATCTCTTATCTCTTGTGATTATTGTTTTCCATGTTATTCTCTTAGATAACATCCTAGATTATATTTATTAAATGATAAAGATCTAATAGGTGTTAGTGGTAAAGGGAGACCTATGGATGTGTGTGGGGGTGTCTAGGTGTTGTAGGTTATAGGTTAGGGGGTGTTAGTGGTAAGGGGAGACATAGAGATGTGTGTGTGTGAGATAGAGAGAGAGAAAAAGATAGAGTGGAGTGGGGGGGTCCTTAGTGGGATGGAGTGACCCGTGGATGTGTATGTGTGTGTGTGAGAGAGAGAGAGATTAAGAAGTGTGTTAGGAGTTTATGAGTGGGGGGTTAGGAGCATACGTAACAATAACGAGTATGAGTTTTTACTAATAACAACGCGCACTTGTTTTTATTGAAGCAAAAGCACGTACGATTTTATTGACATAAACGGGCACAGGATTTGCAACTATATTGTTTGGTTTGTTGCATAGAGAGGCACTCTACATACCAATATAGGGGAGATCTTATAACATTTGTCCATATTATGTAAGGGAAAAATAATATTTCCAAGTATGAGGGAGATGTTGTAACATTTATGGAGATCTTTGTCTATAATATGTCCGCTATTAATATGAGGGAGATATTGTAACATTTGTCTAATCTTGTATGATAGAGATCTTGTAACATTTGTTTAAGGAGATCTTGTAACATTTGTCTATATTAAGTCGACCAAAAATAATATTGTGATGAAAAGTCTTATTTTAAAAATAGATAATTATATTTAGAGATTTTTTACATCAATTTATTGCGTTTTCTTTCATGTGTTTCTTGCTGGATCTCTTTCTTCTTACTTTGCTTCTTTCCTCTTAACTTCACCCTGTTAAAATTTCAATTTTACTAATCAAATAATTTTTTTTCAATCTTAATGTTAAAATGTTAAAAAGGAAGATCCACTAACCTTTTTTTAGAGAAAACTGGAAAACAAGGTGGAAGTGATTGAAATTAAAATATTAATTTTAAATTACGTATATCTTCTACCAAAAGATATAAAAAATTATAACATGTGATATTGATTTCAAAATTTCAAAATTATCAATCATTCAAAGTTTGTTAGTGAAAAATGGTTTCTTGCACAAAATTATAGTGAATTCCTTTTTCATTATTTACAATCCATGGTAAATCATTGTTATAAGAATTAAGCTTATCTAATTATGAAAATTTTACAATAAAATATCTTCAAAATTAGAAAATAATTTACATTCAATCATTTGAAGGCTTCGGTTAATTATATTTACAAATTTTCTGCATCAATTTTTCACATTTTCTTTCATATGTTTCTTGTTGGGATTCTTTCTCTACTTTACTTCTTTCCTCATAACTTCATTGTGTTAAATTTTCAAATATATATATATATATATATATATATATATATATTCAATTTTAATGTTAGAATGTTAAAAAGGAAGATGCCCTAACTTGTTTTTGATAGAGAACTAGAAATTAGCCACTCGGAAGTGTTCTAAATTAAAATATCAATTTTAAATGAGGTATATCTTTTACCAAAAAATATAAAAACTTATAACATCTAATATTGATTTGAAATTTTTGAAATTATCAATCATACGGAAGTTTGTTAGTGAAAAATGGTTTCTGCAAATGAATATTTACACAAAATTATATTGCATGTCTTTTTCATTATTTATAATTCATGGTAAATCATTTTTATAAGAATTAAGCTTATCTAAATATGTGAATTTTATAATAAAATAGCTTCAAAAGTACAAAATAATTTACATTCAATCATTTCAAGGCCTGCATTAATTATATTTACAGTTTTTCTCATTTTCTTTCATACTAGGCTTTTTTCTTAGTACTTTGCTTCTTTCCTGGTTAAAAGTACAATTTTACTAATCAATTTTTTTTTTCAATTTTAATGTTAGAATGTTAAAAATGAAGATGCACTAACTTATTTTTGAGAGAGAACTCGAAATTAACAAGGTGGAAGTGATTGGAATTAAAATTTGATTTTAAATTAAGTATATCTTCTACCATAATATATAAAAAATTATAACATCTCATATTGATTTGAAAATTTTAAAATTATCAATCATACAAAGTTTGTTATTGAAAAAGGGTTTCTACAAATGAATATTTGCACAAAATTATAGTGAATACCTTTTTCATTATTTACAATTCATGGTAAATCATTATTATAAGAATTAAGCTTATCTAAATATGAAAATTTTATAATAAAATAGCTTCAAAATAATAGTTTACATTCAATCATTTGAATGCTTGCATTAAAATATATTTTAAATTTAAACTATTTTTAAAATTTTTAATGTTTTAATTTCAACATATTTATATTAAAATAATGGTAAGGGTGTTGGGATAGTGGGTGTGAGGTCCAAGGTTCAATCCTCCTAGATGCATAGTATAATATTATAATGTTTTTAATAATTTAAATAGTAAAAATGTTTTTCCAAATCTCGAGAATTTCAAGTGTATATATTATTTTTTTAACTTAATTTTAATCGTTCATTCAACTTTAAATCATAATCCTTGCGTGTAATACCTGAGAAGTTTTCACCTGGAGAGATTTGAGAGGTTTGCACCTTGGGAGATTTGATCCCTCTCGGGGTTTGATAGAGCCTAGCATTTGGATCTAAGTTGGTGATATACCATTTAAAGGTTTGGTGGAGGGGGGTGGTAAGGGGTTAGAGGTAGACATGGAGAGGGAGTGTTAAGGAGTTAGAGGTAGAGATCAATGGGGGTGTTAAGATATTGGGGTAAGTGGAGAAAGGGGGAAAGAGAGTGAGACAATGTGTTAGTAGGTGGGGAGATAAAGAGGAGGAGGAGGATGGGGGGGGGGTAGAGGTCAGGGGGGGGGAAGGGGGGGGGGGAAGGAGGGGGGGGGGGAGAGAAGGGGGTGTGTGTGTGTGGGAGAGAGAGAGAGAGCGAGTTGGGGAATATATAGGGGGGGGGGGGGAGACAAAGGGACGTCTCTGTGTGTGTGTGTGAAAGAGAGAAAGAGAGAGAGAGAGGGAGAGAGAGAGAGAGCGAGTTGGGGAATATATAGGGGGGGGGGGGGGGAAAGGGGTGTGTGTGTGTGTGTGTGTGTGTGAGAGAGAGAGAGAGAGAGAGAGAGAGAGAGAGAGGGTTTGAGAATATATATATGGGGGTGGGGTTTAGGTGTAGTTGGATGAGTTGCAGAATGAGAGACAACAAAAAAGCGGGGGTGTTAGTGGTAGGGGGTGACCTATGGATGTGTAATGTGGGTGTTTGTGATAGAGAGAGAGAGAGAGGGCTAGGTAATAGATCGGGGGGTGGGGGCTAAGTGTAGTTGGATGAGTTAGAGAGCAAGAAAGAGTGGAGATAGAAGTTTTATGTGTTAGGAGTGAGAGAGAAGTGCTATGGGGATGTGTGTGTGTGAGAGAGAGGAAGAGAGAGAGAGGGGAAGGGAGGTTTAGGGGTTTTGGTGGGGGGGGGTGCACTAAGTGATTAGAGATAGAACAAGAGGGGGTGTTTAAGAGTTAGAGGGAGAGAGAAAGGGTTATTGGTTTAGGGGTGGGGGGCAGGGGACATACATGTGTTAGTGGTAAGGGGGGACATAGGCCTGTGAGAGAGAGCGAGAATGAATGGGGCGGTGGGTTGTTAGGGAGAGACAGGGGGGAGGTTAAAGGTAGGACAGGAGAAGGGGGGGTTAGTAAGAGTTAGGGGGAAGAGGGGGGGGGGGGGGGACATAAAATAATTTTAGTATTGATAGAACTTTCAAAACCAAACTCATTGTAGTAGTGGAAAACGTGCGCGCGTTGTGATTCATAAGAACAAGCTCCCATTTTTATTAATGTGCAGGAATTATTGTTCACAATAACAAGCACGAGATTTCTTTAAATTCAAAAATGTATTCCCTCCAAATGATAAGGATGAGCCTCCACCCATGCTTGCAATGCATTCTTATGCCTATGTGTCTACTTCAGACTTTGCTTTGGATTCAACATTCCTATGCCTTGGAGTATGATAAACCATGGCTAATTCATCATTATATCCAAATTTCAATATGCTCATGTTTAGCCGTCCATCTGAGTATGCTACACACCTCCATTTTTATGAGATTTCAGAAACAGATATGGTTTTTTTTGTAGATTCCAAATATGTATATTTGATCAAGAATACATAATTTTTTCTATTTTTTTCTTATTTATCTTCTTTCATCACTCCTCAACTCAAAAAACACACTGTTAGTGTTTCGTCCATATCTCTTTCATTTCTCAACTATTTAAAAAAAATTGTATGGTGCACTAAATAACACCAACCTCTACATGCTATAAAAAACCCATTTCCAAATAATTGCATTAAGACATTCAAACACTGCACCCATAATTGGCGTACCATTTTTGAGGTTTGATCTCTTAGATAATTAAAAAAAAAATTAAAAAAAAAAATTTATTATTGGAAAAATAGTCCTGCACTAGTACTATTTGTTCTCTATATGTATACCGATTTTCATAAGTTTATTCCATCATTTAGTCACTCAGAGGCTGCACCCACAAAAACATATACCTTATAATTTGTCCAAAAAATAAAAAAGTGCCCGTTACAAAATATCTAACTTTAGATAGTAAACAACATTTTCAATAGAAAAAAATTATATATTTGGAAACGTCATTCAATTTCCTACATTTTTTTATTTTTACTCATCGCAAGATTCATTGTGTAAGTGTCTCAAAATATCCATGCAAGTTAATGGATGTCTGTTTTTTCAGTTTTTTATTGCATCTAACGCATCAAAAGAGACCCTCATTAGCTTGCACACACCTGAAACTACGTGGATGACATGCTGGAAAATATGGGGGAGTTCGAGAGGCAGAGGTATTGTGAAGGAAAATAGGAGGATTTCAAGAATTGGTCGTGGGTATCACAATGCATCTAGCTGGAGGTGAAGGACACAAGCTTGGTGTAAGGAGGTGGCACTCACATAGGTCACTATGATGAGACCTACAAAAATCCACATGCAAAATCTTTGATTGCCACTCGAAATGAGGATAGCCCTTCATGGATGAATGATGAAGGTGTAGGATGATTTAACCTTCATGTGAATGAACAATTAAGTCCCGCTACAAGTAATGATGAGTAGGGCATACGCTTCGATCCTCGTACAAAGGATGACATTTGATGATGTCTGGAAAGTACCAGTTATGATGGAGGATTTTTACAAAAAATGAATGATAGTTATGGGTTTATAATAGCAACATTTATGGAGGAAAAGAAAGAATGTGCTATAAGAAATAGGGAAAGACCCATGTTTTTCTACACTTTTCTCACCTTTTAGTTACTATTTAAGTTTGGACGAGACTTTGATAAGGAAAAAGGAAGTAATTTTGTTAGTTGTGTGTTATGGAAAATTAGGATGGCTCCCCGGGGGAAGAAAGTGTAAAGGGTTCTTCAAGTTAAGAAGAAGGGTAAGGCTCCCCAGGTTAAGAAGGAGAAAAAGAAAGCTTATGAGGTGGCTTGTTTCTTTTGATATGGAATCCCTCTGAATATCAAGGAGGAGATTGAGAAGGTAGAGAGGGACTTATGGGAGTAGGTCAAAGTGATGTCCTCATAATATCTAAAGGAAAAGGTGGTTGAGTGGGTCCTTGACCCAGGTTTGAATGTGGGTTGAATCTTTTCCTACGACAGGAATATGACCACCTTTTGGGTTATGAAAGGGATTATTTAGTGTGTTCTCATAGAGAGAGAGAATAAGACCACTAGTGAGGAGGAACCTATCCTTGCCTTGAAGGAGCACAACTAGGATTGAATGCTCATGGATAGGAAAATCAACCTTATTGCTGGTAAGTTGGGAACTCAACTATATCTTCCCCCTGCTATGACTTTGGATGTGCCTGTATCATGTGCTTAGGATCTAGCGCAAGGAAAGGATGCTTAGACTTCAACGGTGTTCATTGAGGATGGTGTTGGTGCTAGTGGAGGTTGCGATTACTGCTCACTTCATCCTTTTCGGCTGAAGCAGAACTGTGATATTTGATTTGGTCACCGACATCTAGGTCTATGTTGAGTATTATGTTTTCTTAGTTTTTTTCATTTGATATTATGAATGGGGGTCTAGTTTCAATGTAGATATATCATCTCTTATGTTTTATTGTCTATTAGTGTTCTTTGGATATAGATTTCTATAGGGTGTCAAGGAGAGAAAGGATAAATAATTTTTTCAAATCCTTTTTTGAAAGTTGTATAAGATGGTTCTATATAATAGGAGGGTTTCCATTCTTGTGGGTTATTCTAGATGGGGAATATTCTGAAGGATTAGGAGGAAATTATTTGGTAGTCGACATTGGCTAGACCATCTATTTTGAAGCCATGTAATTTTTTGGATGATATAATATAATGTCTTATTTACAAAAAAATAGTCTAATCAACTGACCTTGTTTTATTATAGTTTCTTTTGTTTCACCATTAGTCAATGTGATTATGTAAGTGGTTGAGCATGTATGAGTATGATAAGTCCATGATAAATCATGGATGACTATGGTTAACCACATTTGAATATTTGATTATGGACTATGGTTAACCATCTCATAATATGGTTGAGTGTCCTTAAACATGTTAGATTATTGTTTTTCATGTTAGATCATCACTACAATTTGGAATAATCAAGATCCAGCTTTAACAGATCCGTCGTTCCGAATCAGAATCGTTAACAGATACTTTTGATCTGTCGTCCTTGAACGATCCTGACTCTGAAAGCAAATAACAGATATACTGTGTATATATTACAAGAGAACTACTGAGAAAATTAGGTTATCAACAAAAAGGTAGCCCGGACAATGAAAATAATTTTGTATAGCTACATGAGGATGACGCACTAACAAGCCTATTGGTAGCAAATAAGGCAGCCTATTGTAATTCTTTTAAATTTATTGTGATTGTTAATTCTTTAAAACCATGTAAAATGTATCGCATTTGTTCAACTATTCTTTTTTATTCTCAGTGATGTCTGTGGCCTTAGACTGTAGATCATCCTATTAATTTTGAAATAGAAAATTTTATTATATTTCAGTCTGATGAAGGTTGCAAATTCAAAAGCTTGCACACATTCTCGGATAGAATAAGTTTTCTTAAAATTCTATATATATATTTTTATTGTTTTATAAATGTGATCTTGAAAGGAAAGTATATCCATACGGATATGGTGATGAATTTCTCTTCTAGATCCAACATATTCTCACTATGACTGACGTTTCTTCCTATTGTGGGTTCGATAGTTGGAAGCTTCAAAGTCAATGGTTTACTCAAAATAGCTTTTACAAAATTAGTTATCACTCGAAAATGTCCAATGTCCATGTAATCTATGAGTATTATATAATATCATTTTGAGAAATGAAATGGATTATCAGATTAGCACAAATTTGATGTACTCCTCTTTGGATGGCTCTTATTGCTTGGCCATAATTTTTTAAATTTAACTATTTTCTTTTCTAATTAGGTTATTTTAAAATTTAATTATTTTAGTTTCTATATAGGTCAAATCTTTGATAAAGAATGCATGCACAACATGCATACATGATCTAGGTTAGGGCTATAGCATGTAGATGTGTTTAAATATGATGTAAACTAAATTCTATAATTTGCATTCACAATATTGCTATTTTTTATGTTTTTTTTTGGCCAAAATCTACTTGAAATTGTAAAAATTATAGATTTGGGTTGCTAGAATTGCACAATCCGGGTAATTGAAATTGAAAAAATTGATAGATTTGGGTTGTTGGAATTGCACAATCTAGATGCTCTAGGGGTAATTGAGTTCCTTAAATCCATTCTTATTATCAAAATTGTAATTCCAACAACCCAAATCACAATTTCAACAATTTCTCCATCTAAGGAAAAATCAAAGTGGTTGAATCCATTAGTGCAATCAAAATTGTAATTCCAACAACCCAAATCATACTTTCAACAATTTACCCATCATCTTATTCACACTAAAACAATTTAGCCATTATGCAACTCCAACTCGTGGGCGTTAATCCGATTATGCAACGCCAACTGTTCCAAACCAAACCACGCGTCTCTTTCAGTTAACCAAATAAATGATTTAATAAAAAGGATAAGTTGAAAAAGAATTTGAATGATGCAATAATAAATTTAATGTAATCATTTTGAAAAATCTAATAAATGATTTAATAGTATTTTTTATTATTTACAAAGACATTGACATCAGGCTTCAAATTTGAAGCCTTCAGATCCCTTCAAAGTCCATTTTAAACGTCATAGAAGGCCACAAGGAATTTTACCATGTCAAAAAAATTTAGTTTCATTTCCAACACTTCAATAATGAAATTGAGTAAGCCTCAGTAAATTTGCAATAGAAGGGCAGCTACAAAATTTGCCTATCCAAGGATTCAGTGGACTATGGGAGAGTCGGGACTCAGAGTCTTCCCAAGTGCCCTTGAATAGTTGGATCATGGATGAGGATCTCAGTCCCAATCGACACAGACCACGGTGGGCCACTAGGATGCCTAGTGCCAAGTTCAAGTCGGTGAGTCAAGATTGTGACTCACGATTCGATGTTCACTTTCAAAGCATTTAATGGCATTAGCATGCATTACTGATTCACCAACTTCATTAAATCTTGGTATGAGATGATGCCACCTACCAACTCGATTTTCCATCTATCATCTTATTGTTCACCGAGTCACGTGATCTCACAAATTACAAGTCACTTGAGTATTTGAGTATATGATTTGAAATTAAATACTCATATGAGTCATATCTATGGATGGTGAATTGATTTGATAACCCTCCACTGTCAAGGCTCTGTAAGGAAAAACTAATGGTGTTGTTTTTTGGGTTACAACTTACAAGTTGCAATTTACAATGCATTGAGCAATCTTTGCTAGATTTGAACCTAACCTAGTCCAATGGGTATGTAATTTTCCAGTCCAAGGTTTCACCCAGTGCTATACATTTCTATTATGACCACCACAAGACTGGGATGACGGATCCTTGGTAGCAGGCTAGCAGCACACTGCCCTTTGTTTGTGCTCATGAATCATATCCTATACTAGTTAGTCCAGGATTCTAGGATTTATTCCAATTTAAATTCATTTACTGGGGTCAGAATCATTTAAATCAACACTCCCAATCTCCCATAGTCCACCTAGGCCGCTTAGTCTACCTGTATCATCGAAGGAAGGGGGTTAGGCAGTAAAGACAAAGGCAACTGGAATGGAGGGCCAGCTAGAGAGAATGGTTGTACAATATGCATATAGTCATCTCTAAAAGAAATGAAAGAATTTGTCACATACCTAGCTGAACATTATCATTACTTAATTTGTCGGGATGCTTACACGGTAACTCTTGCGCCTGAGCTATTTATGAGGGTTTCCTATGTCTACAATGGCTACAATTTAGTGTGGCTCGTTCCCATCATTATAGCACCAATGAGTTTCTCCTGAAAATATCGCTATTACGTCTCCCCTCCTCACTCACCTCACCTTTTGACTTGAGTCCTCTTCTTCTTCTTCTTCTTCTTCTTCCTCCCGTGGGATCTCTGATCTACGCCCTGAGTGCCCTCATAACGAAGAATGATCTTTGAAAGTCTCTGGAAACCTCAGGAAAACAATACCCAGTTTTCCCTCACCTGCATAGATATATCTATGCTATGTAGAAGTAATTATAAAATGATTTATTTTGTAATCATGTGAAATACACAAACATGCATTCGCATACCTCGAGAAATGTAAACCAACTCAGGAGTGCTGCGATATTTTGGAATTGAGATAGCGTTGCTTCCAATCGTCTTTCTGTAGAAGGAAATGGATGCACACTCTAATTCCTCATTGTCTTCTGTGGTGGTTAACTTGGAGGTTCCACCTTTTTCACGGGTAGGAGCAAGAGAAGCAAAGGTAGAACATTGGGTAGGCTGGATTGAGCTTCCCCGAACTTAAAGAGATTGGTGAAGTCTATGAAAAAAAACATTATTTTGGGTTTACGAGTATAGGATAGTCGGAGGTCGGGACTCTGACTCTCAACTCTACAATTCTATGCTTCAGTGTCTCCCTAATTTCTATTTCCTCCAGATGCTTACGCAGAGCTAAGTTGTCGACTTGGTTGTCGTGAATTTATAGGTATGTATAGCATTTTACACTTGTGTAACATTTTATATGTGGATAAAAGTTAAATGTGTTTCTTGTTGGAGTTCCTTCTGGTTCTATAAATATAAGGGTTTAAAATTTCTCCATTCAATATGTTGTTTGAAATTTGTAATGTATTATGCGATTGCGTTTTCGCGAGACTAAGTCTCGAATACTCAATATATGTAACCTTAAAAAATGAAAATAATGTATACTTTTCATAGTCTAGGACCACAACTTCGTTTAGGCAGAGGAGCAAGAAGAAAGAGCCTTGTATTTGAGTTCCAAATCTGCCAATGTTATTTATTTGTCGTGAATTGTAAACATTAGGTTGAAAGAAAGAATAATATTTGAATATAAGTGTTTGATTGTTCCAATTTCCTTAATGAAATCCAATAGTTGAAAGGATAAAATATTTAACAACTGACACTATAAATGTTGTAGACTCTGACCCCTTCGTTTTCCTGTCAGCCTTCTAATAATGGAAACAAGAAGTACAAATTATCTACCAATATATCTAAACAAGGGAATCCCTCGACGGACGTTCATGAATGAGGGACTGGGAGTGCAATGATCTAGCGAAGAACATGATTTCAACATCCTCGTTGTCGCAAACCTCCCAAGCGTGTGTTTATGATTCGTCTTCCTTGTTGACTTTGGTAGAAACTAGACACCCAACTTGTAGTGATATTTGTTGGAGAATTTAAAGTTCTTCCCTATAATGGACTAATAAATACTTAACCTTTTCGATAGGGCTGATTAACTAGATATAGATTGGAGGGAATATCCATAATCTACCTAAAATTGGGGATTTTGTTTGATCACTTCGAATTGGGGTATAAAATCGATATACATTGGAGGGACTATCCATAATCCACATAAAATTGGGGCCTTTGTTTGATCACTTTGATTTGAGCATGTGGGGAGGACATGATTCAATTCTAAAAATAACTACTGAATTTAGGGTTAATGAAAAAGTTTCTCCGTGAAAGCATTAGGTATTACATTCTGGGGTTTTTATTTTAGGTAGGCCCAATCACACTTGACCAATAGAGCCAGCATCAAGCTGAATCAATCCTCCATTCAAAGGTCCTTCCAAATTCCAATGCCTTATTTTATCAACGACCTAACAACCGAGTATTTCACTGGCCCAACAGAATTGTCCCTTATCTAAGTTCAATAAACTATATGCTCCAGGGACCGGGAGAGTACATGGTTTACCTCACTAATTCCATGTAAATGTATACTATTTTTAATAAATAATAAAATTTTGTTGTACACTTACAGTTTCAAATGAAAAGAATGATTTATTTTTACATGTCAACATTGAAGGGTTCAATTTCTCACAACCCTTCAAACTGAAATGGGACCCTACCCTTCAAATTTGATCCCTGATTGACATCTATCATGAATCAAAAGAATAAGTGGGAAAAGTATTTGAATGATGTAATAATAAATGTAAAGATTATTTTGAAAAATGTAATTAGTTTTTAAAGATTTTTTTCAAACTTATATAAATTCTTGAAAATGTTTCAATAATGTTTTTAATTAGTTAAAAGGACATTCACATATATCTTAAGTCCTCAACTAAAAGGATAATTCTTGAATTAAAATAACCTAATAAATCAAAAGATTATTTTGAAAAAATTAAGAAGTTTTTAATGGATTCTTTACTTAGTTATATGGATTTTATTATTTTGAAAAATCTAATAAGTTTTTAAATTTTTTTACTTAGTTATATAGTCTCTTGAAAATGTTTCAATGGTGTTTTTAATTATTTGCAAGGCCTTTTAAGGAGATGTCAATTCCTTAGAGTCTGATAAATGAAAAAAATAACTGCTTTTTCTTGGTATAGTTTTTTTTTACAAGTACTATTTGATAACTGCTTTTTTTTATTCTTTAGTTTGTACTTTTTAAAATTATTATAAAATTACATAACTTTTTTTGTAAAAATATATTTTTCAAAAGAAATGATTAACCTAAGTGTAACAAGTGTACAAGAAAAATTGATTTCATGCTTTTTATAACTTGTTATATTTAAATAAATATTGATTAAAATTTAAATAAACTTTACTGATAAGATAGTTAAAAAAAGAATCACAATTTGTTTTTTATTTTATTTTATTAAATAATATTTGTTTTATGTTTATATTAACTTTATATTAATTCTAACAATCTAATATAAATAATAAACATAAAATTATATATTTTTATCTTTATTTAAAAGTCAGCTATCCTACAGCAAGTAGCAAAGTAGGACCACTAGCAATGCTACAAAAATGTCAGAGTTTTTGTTATTTATAATAACCATAAGGGAGCGGAAAACATTTGAACGGTCAAAATCGATTGGTTATTCAGTTGATGTTCAAAACGCTGTCTTTTATTTATAAATTTAAGACGAGAGTGTTCGTCTTTTGAATCCTTCAACATTCGGAGTCAACAAAAAAATATTGACGGATTAAAAAACTAGATTAACCTAAAACGTCAGCAGCCTGTTTGTAAAGTCAAGTCACAAAATCACTTCAAACGTCGCCAGCCACAAAATGATAGTCAAAGGTTTAATTTCAAAGTGCCGTCCTGTTGGAAAGTTATCGGAGAATTAATCAAAGTGCACATCTCTCGTTTCCGCCGAGGTATTTCGTCGTGAATTTATAGGTTTTGGATTGACGTTTTTAATTAAATACGTTGAACCAAAAAGCTTGATACGCAGCTAATGAGTCGAAACCATCAGAAAAATAAGGTCGGGTAATTCGGGTGCAATCGCCGGAAAACTTTCCGTTTGATTCATCTTTATCAAACGCCGCTTTATGCGACCAGTTCATTCCATTGATTTGTCTAATGAATCCTCAGAGTCACCCCACGTTTCCTCCGCTCTAGCCACCCACTCTCGGGGCACTTACTATATATATGTGCGAGAGATAGAATCATATCGTTATTCATCTAATTGTTCCGAGATTTATATTGGTGCTATTCGACCGTGGCTTTGAAAACGAGAATACAACTGAACAGGTTGGTTGCAGCGATATGGATATGAGAATAGCAACACGACTGGCAATATTTATTGCCATGGTAATGGTACTTTCGATGGTTAGTGAAACCTCGGCTGGCAGGCCGCTGAAACTGAAATTCATATTTCAGGGCCGAGACGAGTTGGAAAATAATAATAATTTTATTAAGATGAAGAATAGCTGGTTCGAATCCCTTAGGGGTCCCGTAGCTCCGTCAGGTCCCTCTAAATGCCAAAACTACAGGTCTCCCAGTAAGGGAGGTTCGTGTTAAAGAAGAACAGATTGGTTCTTTTGGAATTGCAAGAGCTGCTGCTTCTGGTTCTTGACGATCCAACTATTGAAAGGAAATAACCCTGAAAATAGATAATACATATCGTGTATATAACCAGAAGAGAACGTCGACCCACGAAAGGCTTTTCGGCGTTGAATATAATTTGGTCCAGCTGCATGATAAGAACAAATTGGCAGCCGATTGTAATTCTTTTAAATTTGTAATCTTTTTGTCAATTCTTTACGTCTAAGCGTTTGTTTAACTATTCTTTATTAATTCCGTGATATATGTGGATTTGAACATTCTTTTCCTCATCGTCTTAGTGTACGTGGAGATGAATCAAAATATCAAACTCTTTTTTTAAAGCATAGAAAGGTTTTGTAATCCCACTATAGTTGGACCTGAATGTTAATCTAAGATTTAATTGTTTTTTTTTTAAATTATGGATGGCCCATATTTACTTGTTTTATATGAATAAAGTTTTTGAATGTTAATATAAATTTTAATTGGTTTCTATGGATTATATTTGTTTTTTCTATGAATAAAATTTGCAATTCAAAGGATTTGTGAAAAAATATCTTAAAAATTTATGGGTGAGAGTTATTAACAAGTTAAGTGTCATAAACAATAAACAAGTTATTTCTTAATTGTTATTCATCTATCAAGTCTAGTTTTTTATTTTTTATTTTTTTATAACTGTTTATTTTGAATTTTGAATTATTGTCATAAAATCAATTTGGACAATACACTTGTCTTATCCTCATCCATATACTAAATATGTCCTACTGAATCTTAAAGCTCAAATAAAAACTTTGTAACAAAATTTATTATATATGATAGTAATTGATTAAAAAAATAGGCTATATTTTTGTCTTGTGTTCTTTTTAAGTTTAATTTATTAAAGTTATAGCTATAACATAATTGTTATGTAGAGTATAATGTTCTTTTTAAAATACAAATTTATTAATTATCAATAACAAATCATAAATAAAAATATTATTATTAATTCTTTTAGTTTCATAAAATATTATGTTCAAAATATGAACATAAATGTTACCATTTTTTAAGCCCTTATGATTTAGAGTAGACACTAAATGGGTTGTGTTAAGGAAATATTTGCCCAAGGTTTTCTTTGCTTAAGGTCTCCTATTCGAAACTTGTGTAGAAACTAGCTTACAAAAAAATGTAACAATCTCTCTCTCACACACACATATATATAAGTAATTGTAACATATTTTTGTAAGTTATATATATATATATATATATAGTTGATGTGTGTTGATGATGATATTTTTTGTAAGCTATATATATATATATATATAAGTGATTGTAACATATGATATTTTTTGTAAGCTATATATATATATATATATATATATAAGTGATTGTAACATATGTTTTGTAAGCTCTATATATAGTTGATGTGTGTTGATGATGATGATCATAGTCTTTATCGTTCACTGAGACCAAATTTGGTGTATTAGATCTTAAGAGAAAAAAAAAATTAGAGATTTATTTGCTTTGTTTTAAAATATTATTCCTTTACTCAAAAAGCTTAAAGAGGAGTGTCCCTAGCTCGCTATAGGTTTGACTAAGGAGAATGTTGGCAAGGATTAGAATTGAGATCTAATGTCACTATAAGTAGGGCATTCTAAGATAAAATGTTTTTCATCTTCAACACTCATAAACTTGCATAGATGACAAATCCTTTCGTCCCAAGGCGACATAGGGTGAGTGCATGAAGTTGGTGGACCAAGTTTTAGATGCAACTAGATTTTTAGAAAACTAATCACGTTTATGCCATAACTTTTTCTTTTCTCAACCATTTCATCCAAATATATATGTTGCACTACTCCTAACCCATAGATGCTATAAAAAAAAATCCATTAGCATAACATTAAGACTAAAAAAATTTGCAGTAACACTTGACATACTGATTTCTAGGTCTCCTCACTTAGATAATTTTAAAAATATTTAAATTTACTAATTTTTATTTTGGGAAAATAGTGTAAGGGAGTGTGCAAGAAGTTGAGGGACCTTTTAGATGCAACCTCACTTTTTAGGAACACGCTCATGTTACATAGAAAAAAGAACGTGCTCCTCTTCCATAGCGCTTGGAATTGTAAATCCGAGCCTGACATGTCAGCAGACATGTAGGCTAGGTAACAATAACGCGCACGTGTTATAGAACAGCAAAACGCGTACGCGTTTTGTAGTTCTAAAACGCGTGCGCGTTTTGTAAATTTAAAAAAAAAAATAAAAACACACAGTCCCCCACCCGAGAGTCAT
>LPNX011112149.1:0-150410 GCA_001517045.1 Pseudotsuga menziesii
AAAAAGAGTTTGGGTCAATATCTCTCGAAATTAAGGGTATTCTTTAATATCCCACGATCGCATGTGCTATGTGAGAGGTTCACTAAGTGAAGTCCCCGTGCTCTCAAAGCAGTTGCCATGCTACAGGCTATGCAAGACGACAAGGAGATGGTGAATACCAAGTTTGTTGAGTAGCCTGTGAAGCAGGACCTACTGGGATGTCCGGTTGAAGCTGAAAAGGGTCACGCATAGGTTGAGGAGATTTCGCAGCAGTATGAGGACTTCAGGATGAAGACAACAGAGTACACCCTGTCCATCTGACGTGGCTCGAGGACGAGCCACAAAACTGTGTTGGGGGCCTTTTGGCAGGGGTTTTGGGGTAAGTGATTTGTGTAGCATAGCGAAGGCTACACAAGCTCACGCGACACCGTGCAAGGAAAAGATAAGGCGATGGGAGGAAAACAAACCGTTTTGAATATTTTATGCATCCTTTTGTATTGGTTGACCACATTTTATGGATATAGGTCATTAGTGGTTAAATCAGTTAGGAGTTAGTTAGAAGTGGACCTTAAATGTAAAGGTGCAAGCCTATATATAGAATTAGAATTGCAAATGTAAGGGAGATATGGGAGAGAAGTGATAATAGAGAGCAAGTGAGAGATTGAATCTTTTGTTATCTGTATGCGACCTTGTGGGTCGATATTTCTCTCCCTGTGGAGAAAGACAGCTGTTGTTTTTGGATCTGTTGCGCATAAAGTAATATGATACGATGGATGTTGAGCTAAACCACTGTTGAATTTTGTCCTTTTCTGCCTTTATGAACTGTAATGTCAATGTCTGATGATTTTGTTTTATGAATGGAGGATGTGATACTGCTACGATGAATAAATGAATGATGCAATCTCTTAGATCTGTAGTTGTAATGGTAGATCTATGATGAATGCTACGATATCTGATGAATGGCTCTGCTAGATCTGATAGTAATGCTAATAACTCATTGATGTCCCAATCCTCCTCCTTACTGCCAGAAACTTGGTTCTGACAACTCTCCCTCAAACATCTCGGGTGAGACTTCATCCGCTTTGTGGGTGTTGCTGGGCAGGGTAAAACCTGTCTGGGCCGGTGCTCAGGGAGATCGTGTTGGTGGGGAATTGACAGAATGAGAATCCTTGTCGATGAGGCTTTGTTGGTAGGTTTTGTCCAACAATGGGCCAACAACTGGTGCTTCTGGCACCTGTACTTGTTGGAGAACAAGCTAAATTCTCTATTTCTTGGGTTGAGGTTCAAGCTCTTCTGTCTATGTCTGGAGCTAAGAATTGAGCTTTACCATATTCTTCTTGAATTCTGCCCCTTTATGCAAAGTTTCCAACATTTGTGAAAGTTGAGTCCTCGTAGGGGTCTCCATAACAGCCTTACCTTTATCTTTTGATTGAGAAACAAGGGAAGCTGAATAGCTTGCTACCTAATATTTTGCTTCCTTTTCTATATTTTTCCTCTAAAGGTTCTCCTCTATGGTCAACCTTACTTTTCTTAAGTGGAGGGTGGAATCCTTCAGGTCCTTTTGATATTTGAAGACACGATCCTTCGCAACTAGATCAATGATTTTGTCCAATGCTTCTTGAAAGTCGTTAGCTGCTCTATAAATGGAATCATCAGGTTAATATTCATGAACATATTGAAACTTATCCTGTTCTTGGGCAAAGAGACTAGCTAGATAAGTCTTAGGGTCATGCATTCTTCTGGGGGATTCCCCCAGATTCATATTAGTAATTTCTTTACCCATCACAATTGCATGGGTGGAAGTCTATAGAACAAGAGGATCTAAACTCAATGGAAACTTAGGCCAAGCCTTTCTTTTATACTGTGCCAATTTCGAAAAAACCCCATCAATGATAGTTTGAAAGGAAAATTCTTGTAATACCATGCGATCGAAAACTATCCTTGGCAACAGATGAACTATGTTGCTGCCCCAAATTCTAATATAGGAGAAATAATCCCCAACATACCAATCACCGTGCAACGCAATCAATGCTCTGTCTCTCTCAAAAAATGATGGAAAGTCAGCCTTGAAGATTTTATGATACATAGACCAAAGGAACAGGTCACAAATCTCGTACACTCGAGGGACAAAATTGTCCTCCCACATATCAGAACAGTAAAGATGTATAGGTGGAGAATCCTTTTTCCAATTCCAACCTATGGCGGGAAAGGCAGACGTCGCATAGAAAACATCTAATACATACCCTGAAATGAAATATGTTGGCTTCCTATTGGCTGTGGTCTTCTAATACTTTTCAATTTCTTCCTTTAGATTCACAGATAGAATCCGTTTCTAATTGAAAGACTCACCTGTAAGTAGAATGTGATGGGCTGCCCCAACCCATTCAACTTTGGACAGTGAACAATTTGTTGACCCATATAAACGACAGAACATGGCAACAAGCAATGACAAAGGTTCCATGAACCAGGAAATGGGATAAGAATTGCCTGGTTGGGGATTAAAATCAGTTGGATTTTCCATCCTGGATTTCACTACTTCCTCATAATTGAATTGGGAAATGGCTTCATATAGAAATTTGGAGCTTAAGAGTTTTTTGGGATGTCCAATTGCATAAGCCTTAGCAAAAGTGTTAGGGTAGAAAGAGGCCACAAAGGTACCGATATGGTCATGAAACATACATTCATTAGGGTTATCATTATCCAATTCCCACTTAACCAGGTTTGTGTAGGGCATAAAAGGAGGTATTGAAGCAATGAGGTGGAGTTGTGAATTCCTAATTCTTGCATAGGCAGGCTGGTCATGGGGAACTATTGAGAAATCATCATTGTCAAAAATGGAGTAAATTCTCGACTAGTCTAGATGCAGGGTTTTAGAGACATGCTCACTAGTATCCGTGAATACTCCAGCGTTGGGGTCTTTGCTTTTCTGCTCCTGCAGAGCAGTTTTCGACCTTGTGTTTCTAGGTGTAGCAGATGCCATTTATGTTTGAAATTTAGAAACCATGGTTAAAAGCTTACTATAGTCTAGAAATAACAGAATAAACGGCTGTAGAGGGTAAAACTTACCAGTAGGAAGCTTTAAAAACCAGAGAATTTGTGAGCTCGAGCGAGAAAAATCGGAAGTAAAAATCTCCAAGTGCAGTAAAAGAACACACGTGAAAAAGGGAAAAACTTCATAATTTCGAACAGACTAAATAACCCAAATCTCAACGGAAAGACAGATCTAGACTATAGATCTAACATAAACAAATGATTGGGATCAAGGCAGGAACTAAAATGCAGGAGTAAAAAGTTAGAAAAGTTTGGATTTTATCGTTTCTACCTTTCCGCATTCTACCTTTGGAAAGTGAAAGTCAAAAATAAATTTATTGAACGAGAAAAATTATTGAAGTTCCGCGTTTTGCATAGGTGGAAAGCGGAAAGCATAAAAAGAAAAAAAAGTGTGAAAATGGCTCCTCTGACTTACACAACCCGTCTTTACCAGAAAGTGGAAGTCGGAAATAAAATAAAGGTTTTATTGTGAATAAGTGATTTTTGATTTCCGTATTCCACATAGCGGAAAGCAAAAGTAAAAAAACCAACCTTTTATTAAATGAAAAATGACAATCTTGCAATCTGCCTTAGCGGAAAGCGAAAGTCAGAAAAACGATAGCCCAAACACCTCCAAAAAAGGATTTTCACAATCCACCTTAGTGGAAAGCAGAAACGCGAAAATAATTTTTATAAAGAAAAAAAGGTGCTTCCGAACTCCACAAAACCCAAAAAAACAAGGCTAATGAGGAAATTTTATTAAGTCAAAAACATTATACTTCAGTTTAAGGATTCCCATAAGAAGATCATGGCTTCAGAAGCCAATTAAAAATTTAATGGGGCTCCCATTTTGATGGCTCAAAATGGGATATGTTGCATCCAGCAATAGGATGCAACTATAATGCAGATAAAAACAGTAAAGAATAGTAAATATGCTGCAAAATAAACTTTTCTTCTATAAATAAAATGCACTTGAAATAAATGAGTAGCAAAAGGAACTAGTCAAATATAGGAAACATGCATGGGGTCTCAACTACGAAGCTCAACTAAAAGGGCTCACAAACTAAGTGAGTGGGTTATCAATACATACTAGGGGGCCGCATAGGATCAGATCTGGACAAAAATAGGTCGAAAATGGGTTTAACACAAACAGGGGGTTTGAAACAAGGATCTGGAGCACAAAACAGACTGAAAAACTGCAGATCGAACCTGTCGGCGGAACATGCATGATCAGGGTTGCACAGAATAGAGAAACAATCCAGATATGAGCAGAAAAAAGTCAATGGACTCAGTTCACGCAGAACAGAGGTTTCAGTGCGATAGGTCGCTCGAAACCAAGTTACAGTAGCGATTGGGGTCGCTTCAGAAGTCGAGACAGGAGCGATTTGGGTTTTTGAGCCAGGTCACTCTTATCGGGGTTAAAGGTGCGTCTGGGTCATGGATTTCACCCAGATAGATGCAAGTCGAACCGAATATGTTTGTTTTTTAAATAGAGAGCCAACTAGGGCCAGGGGGTAGGCATTGTTGGAATACTGGTTCAGATATGCCGCGATGGGGTCAAATCTGTGACGACTGAGGGCAGAAGAGGAGAACAAACCAATAAAAAACCTGCAAAAACAAAGATCCGTATGGATCGACCGAGTGGAGTCTCCACAATTGTAGTGGGGATTTCTCCCCTACTACATGTAGATGCACCAACCTTAGCTCGTCTAGAGCATAAGTAAGATTTAAACAAGAAAAGAAACGATACAACAAAAGCAAATACTTTTTAAGGGTTTTAACATATATATAAACTAACTAATGCAGAAAATAAAATAAACACACATTTTTGAAAATGGGCCACTGTAGCCATCCTTGGAAGTGGTTCCACAGCTCCATCGTTTGGGTCTCCAATCTCTTCCACAACTAGTTGTCAAATGGGGGGAATTGATCCAAGTGGGTATGGAGTGAACTCAATGTACACCATGGGAAAAGGCGTGGCAAAATACGTAAGGAAAAGTATGTGATGTGACTGATGGCAAAATGGAAAAAAGTGATCCAAAAGTGTTTTGGGGGATTCCTTCACAATGTATTTATAGTATGGTCCTAGGGTTTTTTGACTCAAGGTAATGACCTGTGGTATTTTATTTTCCATGGTATTTATCTGTGATTTTTTGACCCATTCTCTTTTTTAGGTTGTTTAACCCTTTTTGGGAGAAAGTGGGGATAAATCATAATATATTCTCATCATGCCTTCATTTGTGGGAAGGAATAATGAAGTTTTGGACCATTTTTAGTGGAAATACAATTGTGACGGTAAAAAATGAAGGAAATATGTTGGGAATATGATGCATGGCTATGGTTTAGACCATGGAGAGCTAGGTGAACACTTTCTAGTGTTAACAGGTTCGGAAGTTCAACCGTCGTAGACGACTGGAAGATAGAGAGATACTCTATCGACGCTGACAACACATATGGAGATGCTGTATGCTGAGCAAGAAACATGTTGATGTTTTCGAAGTTAGTTGTGTCGCGGTTCAGACTTATCAAAGCTGATCCTGAACCTGTTGAAGCAGTTGAAGTAGTCTAAGTGCTATACTTTGTCAAAGTTCGACAACATGCCAACTGTCGGTTGGATTATTCATCTTCATGCTTATGAGAACTTGGTATTGCAACAAAAATTTTCAAATACGATCTCTATGTCATGTTGACACACTTCAGCTGACAGGGGTTAACTCATTGTCGACACCCTTCAGTGCAATCTCCCTACACACCGACCTGGACTGGTTTTACCCTATCTAGCAATACCTATGAAGCAAGTGCAGTCTCACCCGAGATGTTTGAAGGAGGGATGCAGCAACCACATTTCCACAGAAGGGAAGAAGACTCGTGCATTTAATCTCTCTCCATTGCAATACAACTTAGAGATCCATAAAGGGGTTTAACCTATCATTTATCCAAACTATTTACCATCATTCGCACTAGACGTAGGATCGCAACATTTCATCATTCAAAAAAGAGGTCGACATGTAAGAATTCATTCACCATACAAAGAATTCTCATCATTTAGATAAGCAAAACATTAATAAATTGGACCACAACATATTAACCATATAGATCACATCACTCACATCAATTAAATGTAGAGACATAAATCACAAGATTTGAAAACATCATAGATCGACTGCTTCCTTGGTTCGTGTGTTGAGTGCTGCGCAATATTCCGTGTCCTGATCAGTTGTATGCTCTGCAATATTGACCGTCACTTGTGTGAGATCCTCTCGAGTGTTTGCAAGTGCATCCATAGCCTTAAGTGCCAACTGTTCGCCGAGGTCCTGAAACTCATCTAAGTGTGTAGTTCGGCGCTGATGCCTTTCTTGCACTTTGTTGGATCATTGTTGGAGCACCTTCAATTATGATGCCTTGCTGACCTATACAACTTGGGGCATCATTTTCAAGGATTCATGCATCATTGCTAGCTGTACCTTTGACTCATGACGTTGCACACCTAGTTGTTGCAATTGCTCATACTGGACAACACTCATCCAAAATGTGTGGTTTCTTCCACCATTGCCTTGGCCATTTTCTCACAATCCTTGATATGAACTACCACATCCTCTCTCTTACCTCTTCTCTCTACAACTTGATAACGAGGTGTACTTGGGACTGCACGTGCTTGCAACTCCTCGTTCTCCTTCTTTAATTCTGTGACAATTTGGCCTAGTCGCACTATCTTTGCTTTTGCAGACATTTCTGTCGTGATGTGTAGAATCTCGTGGCATGCAGCCAAGATGGTCCTTTCCAGTCGCTCTCAGTCATCTAAGGCCTTTTCCTTTGATATTATCTCTGCCTCTTGTGCCTTCTTCATGCGGTCAATTTCCTCTTTTTCTTGTACAACCTACTCCTGTGACTTAACTAACTGATCACACACAATCTCTTATCGGTTCGTGATCTCCTAGCTTCCTTCCTTCTGCAGTCATGCAAGCGTATGCACTGGTAGCTTGTTGACATCAAGGTTGATCATGTCGAACTATTACATGGCTGCATCAACATATTCGCTTATGGTCTCTAGTGCAAGCGATGGAATCTGCATGATCCTCACTCTTTTACCCGTATTTATCTTTGCTACTCTTTGCAGCACGTCAACCCGTGGTACCTTCTCTAGTATAGAATTCGTCAGGGATTGCAACAATCCCTTAACCTACTGGAAATACTCAGTCCAATGTTGCTTTATATTTGCTTGGATATTAGTATTCGTGGTAGTCATCGCAGGTAGTATGTGACTGACTTGGTCATCTTCCATCTTGGGTGCGCTCCTTCCCTCTCCCTGTTCAAATCTTCTTTTGGCCCTACCTTCTTCGAATTTTTGTTCTATCGTGGAATCAATCAGAGTCTTGGATGACTCTTCCTTTGATTCCTTGTCGGTCTTCTTCCTATGCTCCTGATCTACTGGCATGTCGGGTTGTGGACCTGCTTTCGTGTCCGACAACTCCTCTATGCTAACCAGAACTTTCCATTCAACAGGACATTCATCGATAATGGCCTCCAGTTCTTCATCTATAAGCTTATAAAATGCGGTGAGCTATTGTTTCTCGTCTTTGTGTCACACTAGGAAATGGATTGCATGTGGCCCCATTGCGAATCGTGTTATTTGTCTGTACTTTGTCGCCACCTCCTCAGTGAGATGCAAAACCTTTCCTACTGCGTCTTGAAGCTCATCCCAATACAAATAAAATTGGATAGCGTAGTCAATATGTTGCTCCTTAACATCGAGCCACCACAAGTTTTGATAGTGTGCACCCCTACATGCTTTGCCTACTTCCACATCCATTCCTTAGTAACACTTGAGTTCCATCCAACCCACAAGTGTGATTAAAATCAATAGCCATGAATACATAAATGGCCTCTTACCTTCCTATGCCAGCATTACATCCTTTGTTAGTTGATTCAACAGGAACAACGACCTGTTCATCTAGACTCCTTCCATGCACTGCTTTGCGCATGTAATTACTCCTGATGTGCATTGGTTTGGTCTGTTCTTTTGCACCATCTTCACAGCCAACAACTTGGCTGCGACTCAGATGACCCTGTCATTGGTGGTATTTATAATGTATGCATGTTTGTCCCTGATAATTCCATACTTCCTCTTAAGCTATGCAATTAACCCCTTATCATTGTCCTTACCTCGAAAATACTTGGACGGGTTAACACCCACCATTAGCAACCTAGTGATTTGAGATATTAATTCAATTGTGACATGTACCATTGTTTCAAGCCAAAGGTATCCTCTGTGAAAACAGGCCAACAACTCCTTTACGCATGCATTTGCTTCTGCCGAGCAACCAATATGTGGCATGTGGGTGATGCCCAGCAGCCACGACTGTTGCAACCCCAGAGCCCGCTGGTGCGATACCCTAACAACTAGACCTCCATCGCCACACATTTGCTTTTCATACGGTTCTGTTCTGCATTATGGATATGCCAGAATGTCATGGTCGCTATAGGTCAAATTCATCAAATGTGACACAATGTACATGGTGACATGCACCCCTTTTGGCATTGCATGCATCTTTATGGGATACCGCTAATTCTCCGAAATATTAACTGGTGGTGTGCCTTCTTGTCATGGTGGTACATATCCAAGAATATCGTCAACAGTCACCCCATTTCGTGTTGTGGAGTCCTCTCCACCTGTCGTCGATGTCCCAGCCTTTGCCTCGGCTTCTACGACCCTAGTGGCATTGTGTGTGGACCTAATCTTTTATGGTGGAAACTTTGGGTGATTTGCACCCGTGTTATTCCTTACTACTTGTGGCATTTCCTCTTGCAGGTCTGTCCTCTCTTCTTCGATCGATGTTCTCGATGGTGAAGATTCATGTGTACCGCCACTCAAAATTATTTGGGCCATCGTTGCAACTCTATCGCTCTCTCACTCATGGCTATGCTATGTTAATGGCCTTCGCTCTCACTTGTCTTCTCAATGGTCACAATGGTTCATCTGACACCCCTCCTATCGATTGTTATAATCTTGAGAGCACTTGTGTGAATGATTTTGAACATCATGGCAAAATCCTCCAATGATCGACCAAATCTGATGTCGATTCTACAAATCCAACTGTCTAATTCCTCATAAATGCGTGTCTCGTCCACTTGCGTTGTCACTCATCTGGTTTAACTGCTTCATTTATTTCTTGATTTGACCCTATCTCATTTCATAGGGTATTGTCGGGTATTTTTTTTTACTTCGCGGTTTTTTAGGCATGGTGCCGCACCTGGGTATCACGATAGGGCTTGAACCGACTTCCATTCACGAGCTTCAACAACAATGTGCCATCTAGCTGCTGTAACTGCATCGCACTTCTTTTATTGATAAAATGAATCACATAAGGACCTAACCATTGCATTTGGAGCTTACCCAGGTGCTTTGCAAACTTGATTTCGTAGCGGAGAACCATATCTCATCGCTAGAAGTAATTTAATTTGATATGTCGAGCATGCCATGCCTTTTAGCGATCCTTTTCAACTTGCGGGTGAAATCTGGCGATGAAATGATCTTCCTCAAGCTGTACCAATTGCATCAATCGTTCTTCAAGTGCTCCTCCATCGTCCATTCCTGTCGCTACTGCAATGCGCAAGTTGGGAACAATGTACTCCATTGGCATCATCGCTTCTTGGCCATAGTTGAGCTTGACTGGAGTTTGCCTCGTCAACCGATTGCATGTAGTTCTGTATGCCCATAATATCATAGGAATTTTCAAATACCAATCATCACGATTTGCATTACATACCTTTGTTAGCGCATGTTCCAACACCTTGTTGAATGCCTCGACCATTCCATTCGCTTGCGGGTGATATGGAGTGCTCTTCTTGTGCCGAATCTTGAATTCCTCTGTCATTGTGCTATTGGTGTGATTGATAAAGTGAATCCCTTGGTCACTCATCAATATCTTTGGACAACCAAACCGAGTAACGATGTTGTCGAATAGAAACCTCGCTGCAGTCGCAATGGTACAATCCATCACTGGTGTTGTTTTCCCCCATCTAGTCAAATAGTCCATCGCAGTGATAATGTATCATGCACCTGTCCTTTTTCTTGGTGGATTGATGGCCCCCACAAAATCCACTTCCCATTTATCAAATGGATGTAGTGTGACCTAAGGTACTAATGACATCTCATCCGGTCGCGATGGCTTTCCCTCATTTTACGGGCGTCGCAACTTTTCGCATAATCCGCGGCATCGTTGTGCATGGTTGGCCACCACAACCTAGCTCAGAGTATCTTCCTGGAGGTTGCGTAACCTCCATAATGTCCTCCTACAACTCCATCATGTGGTTTGTCAAATATCCTTTCCTACTCATGCAGTAGAACATACCGATGTAGAATCTCATTCGGCCCATCTTGTAGAGTTGTCTAGCGATTAGCTGAAAATATACAGCTCGAACGACCAATTGCTTGTTCTGACTAATGGTGAAATTGTCCAATGCTTTCCCTGTCGATAACAACTGAATAATTTGTTCATAATTGTCATCTACCATTCTGACTTTAAACAACTACGCATCAAGTAGGACATCCTTGATGCCGCTTAGTTCTTCGCATTTCTCAATCCTTGACAAATGATTGGGTCCGACATTCAATTGACTTGGCTTCATAATGACCTCAAAATCAAATTCTTGGAAGAATAACAACCATCGGCAGATCTCCCCCCCAACACAGGCTTATTGACCAGGTATTTCAATGTTGAATGATCAGTAAACATCTTGAAGTGTCCTCCCAACAGATAATGGCAAAATTTCTGTAGTGCATATACCATCTCCAATCCTTCTCGCTCCGTTGTGGTGTAGTTGCTTTTCGTAGACGACAACTTCCGTCTAACGAAGGCGATTGGGTGGTCAATCGCTCCTTCACCTGGCTGCTCCAAAATTACTCATAATGCAACTGACGATGCATTGACATGGACTTGAAATTCCTTCATCCAATCTGAAAATACTAATATCGACACTGTGACCATCTTCTTTTTAAGAGTGTCGATACTCCCTTGACACCCATTCTCATTCAAATTTGGTATCCTTCTTTAACAACTTCTCCATCGGTGCTGTGATTGTTGCATATCCTCTGATGAACTTTCGGTAATACCGAATATGGCCCAACGTTTCCTTGAGTTGTTTCATCGTAGTTGGTGGGGGAAAATTAACAATTATCACGATCTTAGCAGGATCTACCAACATTCCTTCCTTACAGACGATGTGCCCCAATAAAATTCCAAATGACGCACAAAATATACACTTTTGCAGATTTAGCGAGATCTGATGTTGTCGACATCTCTCCAACATCAATCGTAGGTTCACAATGTGGTCTTTCACCAAACCATAGACAGTGCAATTGTCCATATACACCGCCAAAAATTTCTGAATGAAATCTTTAAACGCAATGACTACTATCCTTGAGAATATTGCAGGTGCATGTTTTAGGACAAATGACATCACCATGTACTAGAAACATCCCCATTATGTCACAAAATTCGTCTTGTGCCGATCTTCCTTCGCAATATTTATCTGATGGTAGCCTGAAAATCCAACCGTGAATGAATAGATCTCTTATGCCTGACTCCCTCTAGTACTTCGTCAGTAATTGGAATTGGCAACGGATCATGGAGACATGCATCATTTAGCTTTCGGAGGTTGACGGAGATCCAAATTTCTCCTGTCTTCTTATTTTGAACCACCATCAGACTGATTTAGGTTCGATGATGCCAACATCCAGTATCTTGTCGAGCTCAACCTTCACTCGCTCCTTGTATCATGGATTCAATCGATAAGGATGTTGCTTTACTGGCTTTGCATCTGGCTTTAGTGGGATTTTAATTTCTCCCAAGTCCCATAAAATCCCTTTCATATCAACAAATTTAGTCGGGAATAAATCCCAGAACTCATGCAACAGATCAATGATCTTCACCACAGTGGCTTCTTCCTAATAATCTCTTACATTGGCGAACTTCGGGTCCTCTGTCGTCCCAATATTGATCTTCCAAATCTTAAGAGGTTGTTGGACTTTGTCAGTCGACATCTCTAGTGCTGCAATATCCCGACTTCCTTTGGACTCTGTGATATTGATATTGCTTGGATCATCTCTGTCGTCAGGTTGTCCTATCACATTGTAACATTCTGTCATCAACTACGTCACTGGAATCTCATGCGATTCTATAGGAAATTCCATTGGGACTACTTCCAAGATGACATTTTGAATGTGCTGAAGTGCACTATGTATCACTAGATCAACATTCGCAAAGTTGAAAGTGTGGTTGAAGCAGACCGTCAAGTCTTCCCATGTTGTAATCTCCCTTCTTAGTTCTGCTGATACGTACCATTGTCATGGAATTTTGTTTAGCGTATGGACAAAAGCATGTACTTAGTCGTCCTTCGGTCTTGATACCATGCGGTCTAACATGCAACAAGATGATCATTTGGATCATTCCTTCCATCGTACTTTTTGTCTTGATAGTGCTCTGTTGCTCCAAATCAAACTTCCATCAGTGGGTGACATATCGACCAATCGTCGATCGAGTTCTTATGCGTTGCCCACCATCTTTCCAGAGTGGCCTTTAGTGCTTCCTCCAATGCCAACAGTCATTGAGGTTTTCATACTTTGTCTTCAAACCCATCAATAAACTTAGCCAAATTGGGTAGCCCTTCATATATTGGTAGCTAAATAACCTCTGTTGCGACCTAACTCAATGACTAAGTGACTCATCCACATTTTTGGATCAATACTTCATGTAGCTAGTTCTGCCAATTCTCTAGCACATCGTCAGAATTCGATGATGCGGAGCTAGTACTTTTGCAGCCCAGCTCCCCACCCGCAATTGGATGGATGTAGTCCTCTGAAATATTGTATGCATGATCCCATCCTCCCATGACTTCCTCTTTTACTGGTTCGACGTATCTTCTACCTTCACTTGGATCCAATGGGGCAATGATATGCATGTCGCGATTCTCAAAAGTCATCACTCTCTTCTTGAAGTTGATAACTGCCAAATTATCATTAGCCCAGGAAAACCCCAGTAGCACGAGATATGAGTTACTTTCGTCGATGATTTCAATAACGTCGAAGTCTACATAAGTCTTCAGTCCTTCCACTTCGACAAGTAAGTTAGATACTCGACCAATTGACGACACTCTAGCTTTATTTTCCAGTTGAAGTTGCACCAGGGACCAAACCAACTATGGTTTCCCCATTCTTTCCCATGTTTGATTCATCAAGATATTGACATCCGATCCTAGATCCAATATGACCGAGTCCACATCATAGTCACCGATTTGGACATTCATTTTCATCTCCCTTCCAGTTTTCTTTTTATGCAAAGATTTCACAACGTAGTCATGTCGCCCTTTCTCTTGTCAGTATAGCAGAATTGCTATATCAGCTAGCACATCAGGATATTTGGCTAATGACAAACAACTTTTTAAGAAACTTTTCAATGTTCCATCCTTCCCTAATGGTCCTGCTACAAGTGTCGAATCAAAAGCAGGTGGCATTTCCTAGATAAACAACTTACCCGTATCCCTTTTTATGATGTCTTACATCGAAGAACATTTTTTTCTCGGCGTCGACATCAAATTGCACCTTATTTCGAGCCATTAGTTAGATATGCGAGAGTGGAACATCATCTCCCATTGTCACACCTCCTCGAGTTATGACTCCAACATCTGCAGGTTGCGTCCTGGGTTCCACTGAAAATTTTCCTACGACTGGTCCTTGGTTCTGCTTTTGAGGTTGGTTCGCATTTTGGTTCAAATTTTGATTCTCGTTCTATGGTGGTGGAACATTCTTTGCTTTCCACTCATGACCAGTTGTGGACAATCTTCAACAATATGATTTGCAATGGTACAATAAGTAAATTACGATTGGAGGTTTGGGCAATCTCGTTGATAATTTCCTAATACTCCGCAATTATACCAATTCACAGGTCCACGACCTCGTCCCATTCTTTCTCCTGAACCGAAGCCTCCACTCCGACCTCCTTGAAATCCTCCTTGTGGTTGGTACTGTGATTGATTAAACTATTGCTGCTACTGATTAGGTTGCGATTGAGCATACTTAGGCTGAGTATAGTGTGGTTGAGTATATTACAGTTGCGGCTGATTATAGCGCATCTGATTGTACTGCGGCTGCGGTGAAGAAAACTATGGTTGTTGTTGCGATTGCAGTCTATGCCTGTCGGTTTTATTCTCCCTTCATAAAATACGTGTCTATTGTCATTTCTTGAAGCAAGTCGTATGATCTACAATCCTTCTCTTTGTGATTGACTGATCAATAGAAATTGCAAAATAGATTTGTCAGCTTTGACACCACCTTTTGGAGGTATACACATTCCTCATGTCGATGTCCTCTAGTTTGAACAATCCAACAGCATGGCAACCCACCTTGACTTAATGGATTAGGAGCTCCAGCTGTAAGTAATCACGAAAGTCCAGACATTGATCCTTATGATTTCCTTCTATGTGACGTCCAGTGCACCAAACTCCTTCATGGGTGTCCTTTCCCTTATTGATATCCTGCAACTGAATTTTCATATTTGCCAATTGCGAGTGGATCTAATTCATCCCAACCCCTGTTTTGCCAACTAGTGAAGCCTCCATCTTCATTGCAATTTCCAAAGCCTCAGTTTCTGTCACAATATTTTGTTGCATTAATGGCATTCAAATGTGTGGAACCAATGTTGCGATGAGCCATTCTTTGTTTTGCACATTTCTCATTCCGAAGCTAGCCTTATCCATCAGCGTCTTGAACCGCTGATCAAAATACCATATCGACTCATTTGGATATTGTTTGATTTCCTTCAACTTAGTAATGTACTGCGACTCAGATCTGGGTTTTCAGAATTCCTCAATTAACCTAGTCCTAATTTGCGCTAGTGTCTTCTGCTGATGCCCCGTTGTCACTTGTACGAACTTCATGTACCAATCTAATGCACGACCTCAAAAATTTGTCACAAGTTATCCCTTCTTAATGTCTTCATCTTGGACTTGCTTCACAGTCCATATTGCTTCGTAGAGAAACCAATACTGCTTGGGATCTTTAATCCTATTCCCATGGAACAAAGGTAGTTTTACGTCATCACCTGCCATTCTGGGCCTTCTTTCGGTATTTGTTGATCCGGTTATATTACTCCCATGGTGACACATAGTGCGGTCTTGTGATGACCCGATGTTTCTTCCTGAATGTGGTGCAGTGCACGAAGGTGTAGGTACATTGTTGCTTTGGGTTGGTCCTTCCTCGGGCTCGGGCGTAGCTTGGTCGTCTCCTTCATCGATGTAGGGCCGCTTAGTCCCTTGTGATCTTATCTCACAGTTTCTTGTTTCAATTGCACTAGGACTCTCCTCAGTCCTCTACCTCTTCTCTTTCCAAAACCTCACCCCACTTTGCAGAAAACCACACTCTTCCTCGACTTCCCTCACAGTCTTGTCATGACTCCCATCCATCTACCTCGTATCATTCCATCCAACCATATTCTTCGCAGTACCCATAACCTCCGCACATTAGAGTTATACTCGTTGGAGTTCATCTTCAACATACCCTTTTCACAGATGAGCATATTAATCCATAATTGTAATGATAGTAGGAACCTTCCCCTGGGTCCCTGGAAGAATTCCCTCTTTGGGTCGCTATAGGATTTTTCTATGTCGACATCAAAATCAATGATATATCCTTCCAAAATGTTGTCAAGACACACCTCGACAACCCTTAATGCCTTGTTGTTGACCCTTTTTAGTCGCTGAATTAGTTTAGGGGTCCAGTAAGTAGGTTCACTATCCTTGGAAGTTCCTTTTCTAGAAAGTAAAATGCGCCAACCACTCGTACAAGATAATCGAGAACTCGACAAAGAAACTTTCATGGATATCAAAGTAGAGATGTCCTCCCAACCACTCTTCTACTATCAGTCTAGAGCTCTAGTTTTCTTCTGTTGCGAAATATCAGGCCTTCTGATTGAACCAATCCTGGATGCCCGGTTTTGTCGTGTGCCACAACATATCCTCTTCTTCCTCGCACTAAGGTCCCGACAACAAAACCATTTGTTGACACACTTTAGCCGACAGGGGTTCACTCATCGTAGACACCCTTTGATGCAATCTCCCTAAACATCGACCTAGACAGGTTTTACCCTATCGAGCAACACGTGCGAAGCAGATGTAGTCTCACCCAAGATGTTTGAGGGAGGGCCGCAGGAACCATGTTTCCGCAGAAGGGAAGAGGACTTGCGCAATTAATCTCTCTCTGTCACAATACAACTCAGAGATCCAGAAAGGGGTTTAACCTATCATTTATCTAAACTATTTACCATAATTATCACTAGATCTAGGATCGCAACATTTCATCATTCAGAAAAGATGTCGACTTGTAAGAATTCATTCACAATACGGATACTTCTCATCATTCAGATAAGCAAAACAATAAGAAATTAGACCACACATATTAACCGTATAGATCATATCATCAAATCACATCAATTAACTGCAGAGACATAAATCACAAGATTTTAAAACATCATAGATCGCATCTTAGACAAAGGCAATATAGAGTTTCCAACAACATTCTTATCATATTAACTTCTACAGGTTGAAATACACCCTGAACACATCCTTTGGTCGATAGCCTCCGACCAAAAACTTGATTACAAAATGGTTCGCAAGGTACATATTCAAAATATGGTTCTCTCCACATAATACAAGATGATTTATGAATCAAATTGATATCTATCACTATATTCCTTACTCTATTTATAGGCTTGCGCCTTTACAAAAAGGTCCACAAATAACTAATTTCCTAACTAACTTGGACCAAACTCTATTTGCTTACGACTAGGCCGACCATACTTGTCGACAACTTCCTCTTGTGCAGTTTACTTTGACTCTTGTCGCTTTCTCTTATGTCACACCATGCGCACTCGATCCCCTGCCAATATGTCACCAACATAGAGTTGTGAGCACCCATCAATAGATTCTCCTTCATAATTCAAGGATCCAACAGTAGATTATCTTTGATTTGCACAACCCCCATCAATAAGGATTGTGTGCTTGTATTCACCTTCTTCTTCGTGTCCTTCACATGAATCACATCGAGGTGATTGATGCTCCACTTCATGAATTTCTGCTTCTTCCTTTAATGGTGTATCTAAGCTCTTTTCTCCTTCTTTATGTCGAAATTTCTTCCACAACCTCCGCTTTTGGTCCACAAACTTGTCTAAAATTTTCTCATCTATGCAGAAGGATAAATATTTGCTCTTTTCACAAGTAGGCTGATTTTCTTTAATGATTCCACATCTACACTATTAGGCCTATATCCAAACACCCACTCAACAAAATATTCAAAAGGGTAGGACTTAAAGGTCTGTAGCATCACAGTAAGATATGTTTGATATTGTTAGGGTAAAGTATTACATGTTTCTCTCAAAATTTCCAATTCTTTCATAGAAGTAGTTCATGGTGGTTTGGCACATACATATTTACAATACACAGGGTCATAAGAATAACCCTCATCCCTTATGAAATTGTAAGAAGTGTTGCAAGATGGAAACTCTTCCCATTCGCATTCTTATTCATATTGCTCATAATCATCTTTAGAGGAGTCTTCATAATAGTAAGACATGGATGTATTATTTTATTCAATGGATGGTATTAATGCATAGGTGCAAGGACCATGCTTTGATACCACTGTAATGTCCCTTCTTGGAATTTTGGAGAAAATTACAATTTGAGCAAATTCAAGCTTAACTACTCATGACTCTTGAGGGTTCCAACTTTATCCAAATGGTCCAGAATTTGAAAGGAAATGGTATGGTGAGTATAAAAAAATCCCAAGGTGGTTTATGGAAACTTTGTATCTAATTTTATGCCTCTGCAAATTTGTTTGGGGCTAATGGTATAAAGAGCAACATTACTAGGAGATTGTGGTTAAAAACCCCCCTAGGGTGTAGGCCAAATTGGCTTCCCAACTCATGTATGAACCTCCAAAATTGGTGAGAATAGTATAGGGACTGATATCAGACATCAGGTGCTATCATTACACATGGTTATTAGTTCTGCAAACTGGTTACAGAGTACAACATTCGTATGATAACTTTCAGTGAAATTGCTTATGGGGAAATTACATAATTAGCTCGATTTTGACACATGAAAAGTAGATTGAATGGTTCATATAATGACACAACACATAGATGCCATAAAAAAATACAAATGCATTCCCCATCAGCATTAAAAATCAGATAACATCCCTCATACAATTCTGGTATAAACTCTTTCAAGCTTGAAGCCAATTACATTAAAACTATTGACTCAAAAGCATGGGAATGCAAGCCTTTCACACTGGAGTTTCTTGGATTTAGAGATACAGAGAATATGGTCATTGAATTAAAAATTCATACATAATTTATGGCTTCCCCATAATCATCAAACTTAGAGAAAATTCCTTATACAAATATGATATACAACTCTTTAAATGGAAGCCAAATACATGAAAACTAGTCATTAAAGTGCATGGGAATGCAAGGATTTCACACTAGAGTTTATTGGATTTCAAGCTACATATAATATGGTCATGGAATTAGAAATTAATAAATCATTTATGTCTTCTCCATTACCATCAAACTCATAGAAAAATCCTTATACAAATATGATATACAACTCTTTTAAAATGGAATCCAAATACATGAAAACTAGTCATTCAAGAGCATGGGAATGCAAACCTTTCACCTAAGGATTTATGATATTTCGACCTGTAGATAATATGTACATAATATTAAAGATACATACATCATATACCCAAGCTTTTGCATCAAATATCCTCAGCAAAGTGCATGCACCACTCCAACAAGTGTGCCATCAACACGAGAGTGCGGGGAATGGAGAAGAAGAAACGAGAGAATAGGGAGATATATGAGAATTAGAATGTATGGAACTTAAAAATAAAATTAAAACAAATTCATTAATATCCAATGAGAGGTATTAATGGCCTCTCCATCAACCAACTTGGAAAGGAATCCAACTCCCTCGAAATTGGCTCACAAGCAGGGAGAGTGAACACTCACCGTGCAATGGACAAGCAAAATAATCCAAAATGCCAAAGGAAAATTAAAAAATGATCAAAATACCTTATCCTTCCTCATTAAATCCTTTTATTAACTTCATGAGGCCTCCTAAGGTCTAATTTCCCTCCATGGGCTTCCTCCAACTCATCTTAGTGGTTTAGTAACTCCTATGACACTTGTCTTCCTCTTCATGCTCCGACTCTTTCCCCAATTCGAATGGCTGCATATAACCCCCAAAATCGACCTATTGGTGTATATTTTTATCCCTCTCATGTCAAAATTTTCATATGTCTACAATCATATCTAAATTTTTCATACTTATCATAGAATTTGTCATCATTTGTTGTCATAGAGTGCATGGAATCTCCTTCCATGTGGCACACATTGTCTTCTAATATATTCCTCTTCCATGGGAATTACTCTCCTTTACTAATTTGAATTCCTTGGCTCATTATATGATATTTATCACCACATCACCCTCTAATAAGAATTACATTACACATGTGTTCGCATTTGGATGAAGATCATGCCAAGTGTGCGGGGAATCTAGTCACCCAAAGGCTCCACAAGCTTCCAAGTGTTTTCATGAACCCATTTCACCTTATTTTATTAGCATTTATCATTTATGTGACCCATTTAAATGTGAATGTGGTAAAATAAATTACTTTTGGGTCCCATAGCCCCTTATTACAAAATTTATGTCTCCATCTCAACCTAGGGAACTAGTAGGTTGGTGAAACATTATTTGCAAGTAGTCTTATTTGGAGATTATTTAATTGGGGACATGAAAGTTCTCCCCACTCAATATTTCTTGTACTCAACGAACTTCAAACATGGATTTTGAATAACCTTCTTTTCCTCCAAAACTTTGCTTCAAACCTTAGCTGCAATTTGAGTAGCGGCAGCCATGTACTACAATTGTGTGTTTCCAAAAATAAAGATATGTGGATTTTTTCATATTGATATATCTTGTGACATCACCACTAACACTAAAAGGATTAATCAAATCCATCAAAACAAAATTTGCACAAATAATCTTTATCTCCATCTTTTGGAAACCTTTTATGAACTTTTATCCCTTTTTGCTTCTGTATAATTCTTTGAAGTTGGTACTGAGTTGCCAAACTTGAATTTCCAAGATTCAAAGAAAGTTTCAAAGAGTAACCACCATGATTGTTGCTGCTATACTCTAATTACAATCACCTTCTCAAGTGGTGACTCAGTATCCGTTACTGCTTGTTTCCCCCAAATTTGAATTCGAGCAATACTAGGATCCCATTTCTTGTATTGCGCCCTTCTAAACGTCATGAGTACGAAATATAGATATTGAAAGTACATAAAACATCATACAAATGTACATCATCAAAGAATTATGAAAGTGATTGTACATATGAGTAAGTAAACCATCATGTGTCCCATACACACAAGCATCAGGTATTTTATCAAATTCTCCCCAATGACATAAGTGAGGATCCCATGTCCTATAATGCTGCTCCAAAAGAATATAATGTGCATTAATATAATATACCATTTTTCCTTTAATCCATTAAGTGAATGAAGAACTTCCACCAAAATATGAACCAAATAATCAGCAAAGAAAACATGAAGACTTCAAGTGTCTCAAAGAAGTCTCATCAATACACCCATGAATATGTATATCATCATAATGTAAAAAGGATGTTGTTGCAAATGTAAATAAGATGGCACTCTTGTCATGTCATCATAAAAAGGAGATATAGGAAGTCCATACTCTTTATGTGGCACCATAAAAAAGAAACCTTTCACCCATACTTAATTAGGATGAATGCTGCAAAATATGGAAGTGTAGGATGTAGGAGAAAGAACAAAATCACCCAAAGGATTAGAAAGTGTAAAATTTTCATCATGTGAAGGATCCATAGTGGTAGGGTTATGCATCTCCCTAAAAACTGTGACTCTTTCCTCATATGTTGGTTCTAAGGTAGTGGAATCATGCACTACTTTCAAAATCATGTAACCATTATCAATAGGCATCTCAATCTCCTCTTCCACCATAATAAGTGATTGGATATCATCAAGCCTATATTCAAACTCATCAAGAACCTGCAGTTTTCCATGCTTCTTATGATCCATCATCTCATGGGAATCCTCCAAGAAATATACCATATGACAATCTGAAACATAGGAGGAAGGACAAGTATCTTGTAACCTCTCAGGAAGTTGCTCATTTTAAATTTTAAGATTATGAATATCCTCATTATTCTTCAAGTATGCTTCATGTAACCATTCACTAAGCTCAATCAAATTGTTTCTATAAAAAAAAATACATGAAATTACCTTTGATGTTGCACATTGCTCTTTCAATCTTCTCATGTCTTCAAGGAAGGATGGCTGCTCCAATGAAGAAACTTTTCAACAAGAATTCGATACCAATTCTTGAGTGTCATGGAGTATTCTAAGGGCCTCATGGATATTCCTTTCACTCATATTAAAAGACCCTTCAATGAAGGATGGTTCATGAGAGCGAACCTCCTCTTCTTCTTTTTGCTTGATTTGATCAACTTCTTGAAGCTCAAGTGGTGATGGGGAAGTTGATCTTGGTTCTTCATTATCTGTCACAAGGTATTCATCTTCATGGTTATGAGAACTTGGTATTGCAGCAACATTTTCAAATATGATATATATTTCACCAACATAGATTTGTGAGCACCCATCAGTAGGTACTCCTTCATAGTTCAAGGATCCATCAGTAGATTCTCTTTGATTTGCACAACCCCCTTCACTAAGGATTGTGTGCTTGTCTTCAACTTCCTCTTCATGCTATTCTCTGCAATCACCTTGAGGTGATTGATGATACTCTTCATGAATCTATGCATGTTCCTTTAATGGAGTATCTAAGCTCTTTTCTCCTTCTTTATGTCGAAAGTTCTTCCACAACCTCCACATTTGGTCCACAAACTTGTCTAAAATTTCCTCATCTATAGGGCAAGATAATTATTTGTTCTTTTTACAAGTAGGATTATTTTTCTTTAATGATTCCACATCTTCAATATTATTCCTATATCCAAACACACACTCAACAAAGTCTTCAAAAGGGTAGTACTTAGAGGCCTCTCCCATCACATTAAGATATGCTTGATATTGTTGGGGTGAAATTTTACATGTTTCTCTCAAAATTTATAATCCATACATAGAAGTAGCTTGTGGTGGTTTGGAACATACATATTTACAATACACAAGGTCATAAGAATAACCGTCATACCTTGTGAAATTGTAACAAGTGATGTAAGATGACAACTCTTCCTCATACCATTCACATTCTTCTTCTTATTGCTCATAATCATCTTTAGAGGAGTATTCATAATAGTAATACATGGATGAAACCTTTTATTAAATTGATGGAATTAGTGCATAGGTGTAAGGACCATGCTCTGATACCACTATAATTTCCCTTCTTGGAATTTTGGAGAAAATTACAATTTGAGCAAATTCGAGCTTAACTACTCATGACTCTAGAGGGTTCCAACTTTCTCCAAATAGTCCAGAATTTGAAAGGAAATGGTATGGTGAGTATAAAAAAATACCAAGGTGGTTTATGGACACTTTGTATCTAAATTTATACCTATTCAAATTTGTTTGGGTCTAATGGTAGAAAGAGCAAAATTACTAGGAAATTGTGGTTAAATCGCCCCTATGGTGTAGGCCAAATTGGCTTCCCAACTCATGTGCGAACCTCCAAAATAGGTGACAAGAGTAGAGGGACTAATATAAGACACTGGTATCTTTCATTACACATGGTTATTAGTTCTACAAACTATTTACAAAGTACAACATCCGTATGATAACTTTCAGTGAAATTGCTTATGGGGAAATAACATAACTAGCTCGATTTTGACACATGAAAAGTAGATTGAATGGTCCAGATAATGACATGAAATATAGATACCATAAAAAAAATACAAATTTATTCCCCAATAAAATTAAACATCAGATAACATACCTCATACAAGTCTGGTATAAACTCTTTCAAGTTTGAAGCCAATTACATTAAAACTAGCGACTCAAAAGCATGGGAATGCAAGCCTTTCACATTGGAGTTTCTTGGATTTCGAGCTACAGAGAATATGGTCATGGAATTATAGAGTCATACATAGTTTATGGCTTCCCCATAATCATCTAAACAAGACAAAATTCTGTATACAAATATGATATACAACTGTTTTAAAATGGAAGCCAAATACATGAAAACCAGTAATTCAAGTGCATGGGAATGCAAGACTTTCACACTGAAGTTTATTGGATTTAGAGATAAAAAGCATATGTTCATGGAATTATATAGTAATAAATAATTTTTGGCTTTCATGTCACCATCAAAATCAGAGAAAATTCCTTATACAAATATGATATACAACTCCTTTAAAATGTAAGCCAAATACACGAAAACTAGTCATTCAAGAGCACGAGAATGCAAGCCTTTCACATATGGATTTCTGATATTTCAACTTACAGAGTATATGGAAATAATATTAAAGATACATACATCATATAACCAATATTGGGCATCAAATATCCTCATCAAAGTGTAATCACCACTCCGACAAGTGCGGCATCAACATGAGAGTGTGGGGAATGGAGAAGAAGGAATGAGAGAATAGGGACACAGATGAGAATTCAATTGTATGGACCTTAAAAATGAAACTAAAACACATTAAATAATCTCCAATGAGATATCTGAATGGCCTCTCCATCAATAAATTTGGAAAAGGGATCCAACTCCCTCAAAATTGGTTCACAAGCAGGGAGAGTGAACGCTCACCGTGCAATGGACAAGCAAAATCTCTCCAAAATGACAAAGTCCAATTAAAAAATGATCAAAATCCCTTCTCCTTCCTCATCAAATAATTTTATTAACTTCGTGAGGCCCCCTTAGGTCGAATTTCCCTCCATGGGATTCCTCTAACTCATCTTAGTGGTTTAGTAACTCCTATAACACTTGTCTTCTTTTCCCCAATTTGAATGACTGCCTCTAACTCCCAAATTCGACCTCTTGGTGGATATTTTTATCCATGTCATGTCATATTTTTCATGTCTTCAATCAGGTCTTAATTTTTCATACTTGTCATAGAATCTTTCATCATTTGTTGTCATAGAGTGCATGGAATCTCCTTCAAAGTGACACACATCGTCTTCTAGTCTCTTCCTCTTCCATGGGAGTTACTCTCCTTTACTAATTCGAATTCCTTGGCTCATTATATTTTATTTGACACCACATCACTCTCTAATAATGTTACATTACCCATGTGTTTGAATTTGGATGAAGATCATTCCAAGTGTGCAGGGAATCTAGTCACCCAAAGGATCCACAAGCTTCCAAGTGTTTTCATGAACCCATGCCACCTTATTTTCTTAGAATTTATCATTTATGTGACCCATTTAAATGTGAATGTGGTAAAATAAAGTCCATTTTTTCCCCATAGCCCTTTATTACAAAAATTATGTCTCCATCTCAACCTAGGGAACTAGTAGGTTGGTGAAACATTATTTGCAAGTAGTCTTATTTGGATATTATTTAATTGGGGACATGACATAAGTTGTTTAACCTTTGGGGTTGTGTTGATTTTCCATTCATAATCACTCTCATTCTAGTAAACTGGAGAGAATCTAATCACATAGGGTGTGTCAATATAACAACAGGCTTACCATGTAGTATATGTATACTTTCTAGGCAGCTCTAAGCTTTGATTATTTTACGTTAGCTAGAAAATTTTGGATTGGATTAAACATAAGAATGAAATGGAAGCCCAATTTTTTTTTAAGTGTAGGAAATCGAGGAGTAAATTAACATAAATTATTCATTAAGGAATAAACTAACATAAATTGATTCCATTCACAAAATATTTTCTAGACCATTTATACTCAAATCCTTTAGTTCCCATCCTCATAAGAGATTAACCTAATATTTGTTCAGTTAAGGTGAAGTATAGTTTTATTTATCGCATGGTCACTAGTCCATGAAATTATAAGTGTTTAGTAGACACTAATGAGTGCACTACCTCATGTATTTCACAACACAACTCGAAAATATTGCAGTCCTAAATGATAGTACAAGAAATAAATTTTATGTCATCTTAAAAACAAACAAATTTAACCCAAGAAAAACATAGAAATATACATTTTATTACAACTTATTGAAAATGTCCTTCGGTGTATAAATAAAGATTATAACAGAAAAGATAGCTATTAACACCAAGGTCTTGTCCATATCTCCATCCTTCCACAAGGCGTCAGTATTTTGTTTGAAGATGATACATATACTATTACGTATCAATCATACAACATATTGTCATCGCATCTCTTAAATATGGAAAACATATCAATTTTAATAATTCAAATTTAAATTTTTTTATTAGATATAATGCTTGCTTCTAACTATCTTCCAATATTACCCCACCTAAAAAACATAAACCAAATAATTTTTTTACATGTATGAACTTGTTCAACCATCAAATATGAAAGCTATACAAATCTTCACTTTTAAAATTGTGATATATTAATAACATACATTTGAAAAGAGTGATATACCAACATAGATCCATCTTAAAAGGGATCAACCAAGTGCCGAGAGGGATCAAATCTCTTTGAGTTGCAAACCCCTTTTTAATTGATCTAATTTATGTAGTTTTATATACATGTACTTCTAAATGTTTTAAATCTAAATTGAGCCAACAAGTTATTTTTTATAATATTTTATTATTTTTTATAAAGGACACATGTTAGCTCCAGGATGAGCACGGGAGGAGTTACACATACGCGCCTCTTAGGCGCAAAAATCAAAACAACAACATATAAATATTTTTTTAAATAGTTAAATTTTTTATTTTAGTATATTTTTTTTATAGATAAAATTGCCATAAATATATATTAAACCAATATAGATCCATCTTAGCTTTAGTTCTACCAAGCTGCGGGAGGGATCAAATCCCTTGAGGTGCAAATATTTTTTTTAACATTCTAAAATGGTTTACACCTCAAAGGATTTGATCCCTCTCCACTCTTCTTAGAGCCAAAATTACGATGAATTTATGCATGTTAAATTACCAAATATTTTAAATTTGTAAAACATATTTAAAGAAAAAAAATCTAACAATAATCACTCATGAAACTCATAACTCATAACTCATATAAAATAATAATTATAAAAAACATTTTTAATTTTTCCCAATCATGAATCTTAACATTGGAAGTTTCTCATTGCTATTTTATCAAGGATCTTTATATAGAATAAAAGAAGTAAGAAATCAATGAAGAAAAACTACAAAATTTGAATGCAATACTATTAATAATAATTGCAAATAGTCTCAAGGGGTAGCTCAGTTGGTTGAAGTTCAAGTCCAAAGACCATTTGATATTGAGGTCGGAGGTTCAATTCTCATGAATCCAACTCTCTATCTCCTTCGAGGTTAGGCTCCCAAAACTAGAGCTGATAGGGCAAGGTCCCTTCGGGTGAGACCCCTAGAATTATTACTGTGGATTTAGTGAGCCCTGACCTCTATTCTCGAGGTTGTGAACCACACAAAAAATAATAATAATTATAAATTTAAATAGTTCAACATTTAAAAATAGAAGATGAAAAAATTGTACAACTTTATTAATTCTACAAAATTAATACACCATTTATGATGATTTGATTGTGGTTGGAAATGATATCCTTATAGGAAGAAACTGTTAAAAACAATATTTGACTGTTGGGTTTCATAAAATAAATACCATATTAAAACAATATTAATATATTCAAATAGATACCATATTTTTTTCCTATGAAAAAAGCATAAATTAATTCAAAAGTAATCGAATTACATATTGCAGAAAGGCTCTTTCTAGCCCTTTCCTGTATATGGCTTGTCAGCCATTCTGTCAAAAAGAGAAAAATACATTTTTTGCAACTAAGAAGTAATGTTTTCAAAAAAGGTTCTTGTATGCTCTCATTACAGATCCCTAAGTCATCTACATAAAAAAACAAAAAATATTTCCGTATCTTCAGATAAAAATCACATTTTTGTGTCCTGTAATTGTCTGGTTCAAAAAAGTAGTGAGATAAAATTTATGTTCAATCTAATCATATGTGTTCATTTCTGTTTAGGTCTCTTCCAAGCCATATATGAATGGTTTATGATAAAAATCATGATATGTGTCGTTTTCATGCTCTATGATCTTTCATTGTCCCATTGAAATATTTAGTCCCGATTTTGAGAGTCGATCTGTTGTTGTATTCCACTCCCTGTAGACATGTCGATAGGATAATGCATCAAAATCGTCCAAAATCTATTGAGTATATGTCAGAACATTATTTAAAAATACATTGTGGAAAAATTGTATTTTGTTTATCCAATTTATGACTATCATTGAGTCACCAAAGATTTGTAAATGTGCACATTCCCTTTATCTTGCAAAAATGAGTAGTAATTTCAAAGTGAGGAGTTTGGCATATTTGTTTGTCCCTCGACCCAGGCCCATTTGAACTTGGAAGGAGTGGCTTTCAGAAAGACATAAAACTGCTCCCCCCTGCCTATTCCTTCTTTTGAGGCCCCATCGAAGTATGCCCATGGAATTTTTCTGTTTATGGCTTCCTCAATGATAGAAAATAGATACCATATTAAAAATAACTTGTGCACAATTTATAGATACGTTGATATGAACTATTATGTTGTATCGTTGTTTTTTTAAACTAGGTACCATAGATCGTTGGTTTTTAATAGGTATCATATTAAAAACAACGTTTGCATAGTTTGAAATGGATCCATTGATCTAAACTATTATGCTATACCATTTGATCGTTGATTTTTAAAATAGGTACCATATTAAAAACAATGTCTACATAGTTTAGAATGGATTAGCTGATATGAAACATTATGCTATAACATTTGATGTGATTTAGATGAATCAATTTTCGATTTGGAGTTTGAGATTTCAGGCTTGAATTGTGAAAAGCATTTATTTTATAATGTTATTAGATATATTTAGTTCACTAACAAATATTAAAAAAAGTATTACAATTAAGGTTTGAACCTTACATAAATTGAAAAGTTGAAATGGGTGTTATTAGAAATGATCCATATTAGATCAAGGATTATATGGCTATTTAACTCCTTTTGAGTGTGTTGCATTACACCTGTACCCAACGCACCTTCAGATGTTACTAGGGAGAGAGAAGCCATTTTTTCGATCAAGAGGGGTGTTATTTAGCAGTGGTGGTCATGGATGGGCCCTTTGGTTCTTCCTTTAGGAGTACTATGGCTTAATGGCATTGCCAACTACCCTTTGTTTGGGTTTTTAACCCTGGGATTGGTGTCTAGTCACTAGTGCTCATAGGGGTTGATCACTAGGTCACATGACCCCACACCTTGTTTTCTTGCTTCAATGGCCTCTGTGTTGACACAAAACCCGTCGATAGGGGTTCACTCTCTGTCGACACCTAAACCACCGCGATCTCCCTGAGCACTGGCCCAGATAGGTTTTACCTCGTTCGATAACACCTACAAAGCAAATGAAGTCTCATCCGAGATGTTTGAGGGAGAACCGTCGAAACCAAGTTTCCGCAGTGTGAAGAAGGACCGTGCATCTACTTTCCAACTCAACGCAACATTATTCAACATATCTAACTATTCAGATTATGCATTAATAGAATCAAGTCATCATTCAATAGATTTCATTGGCATACTTGAATCGCAACAAAAACATCAATGCATAAACATATCTAACAATGTATCATCATTCATAGCAGAGAAACATCACATCAATCCCAGGTACACATCACATTCACATTTAGATCGTAGAAAAGAAGAAAACAGAAAGATAGAAAAAGACACAATGGTTCTGCTCAATCTCTGTCATGTCATATCAACCTTCGCAACAAAACACATATTCTCCAAAATAGTTCCTCAGTTCACATACAAAGATCAAAGGATCTCAGTTCATACCCAGATCTTAATCCTCAAAAGGCATCCAAGTAAGAAGCCAAGAAGAAGACTTAACACTTGTAATTCTACATCTATTTATAGGCTTGCGCCTTTACATTGGTGGTCCACTTAATCCAACTGCCTAACTACTTCTAACAAAATCTACAAAATAATGACCACAATCCACATAATGCGGTCCAAATCTACAAATTATGACCAAAATACACAAAATATAGTTAATCCACCTTGCACGCCGTTTTCCACCTTGTGCTGGATATTTGAATTTATGCAGCATCTGCGATGCTGTGCAGCTAACTTACCCCAAAACTGCCTGCCAATAGGCCCCCAACACAATCTTGTGGCTCACCCTCGAGCCACGTCAGCTAGAAATGGTGTACCTGTTGATCTTCACCTTGAAATCCTTGTACTGTTGGGTGATTTCCTTCACTTGTTCTTTGATTTTATTAGTAGTCTCCTGACTTTCTGTCACTTCTTACTCCAATGGGTGTTTGACGACATTTTCTTTGACACCCTTTCTTCCCTCCCAAACTTCCTGTAGCATTGAAACTACCTTCACATAGAGTTACGCACCAAAATATTGAAATTCATCTAACAATGTTGTGCACTTCTGGTCATGACCCCTTACTTTCGCAACAAGCTATTGTAAATCCTTTAGTTTAGCTACCTTCATGACCTATACAATTGGTGGCATCCCTTTAAGTGATGTCTTCAATGTTTCCTACTGCCCCTTGGCCTCTTGCAACTGCGTGTCTTAGACTACACTTCCCCAAAATTGTGTAGCTGCATTAGTGACTCTCTTTACTTCTTGCTCCATCTCCTCTAGCTACGTTACGAAGTCCTCAATGGTGCTTTTCCTTTCCGCAGCTTCCTTTGCTGGTGTGCCTAGATCCACTATTGCATGTAGATTGTCATTTTTGCGCTTCAACCGTGCAATTACGGCCCCAAGTTTCTCTGCTTTTTCCTCCGCATCCAAGTCCTTAGTGTTTTCTAGCACTTGTTGACAAGCAACCGAAACTGCATTCTCTAAGTAGACTATGCTGTCCCAAAGTTGTGACTTCTCCATTGTCAAGTGATCTTGCTCCTTTTTAAGCACCTCAATTATCTTTGCATTCTCCTTGATCAGACACTCTTTCTCCTTCTTCAATGCCTCAATCTCCCTTCGTGCATCAGCCTCTTTCTCTTGCGACCTCAAAAGGTGGTCGCCAATTATCTGCTCTCTGTTTGCCAACTCTTGATTGGAAATCCTCTGCAACTGCACCAATGTCTGGGTTGACAATGCATTGATGTCTGCTGAAAGATCCTGCAATTATTGAAGTGAGGCATTGAGGTCCTCACTGTTGGTCTCGATCGCATGCGGCGAAATTTGCACATTCCAAATCCCCATCTCAGTGCTGATCAAGCCAACCTTCTGCATAGTGGTTTCCTCCGCTACCTTATTTAAAACTGCACCTATCAATGAATCAAGGCAAGATTTTACCTCATCAAATATGTCTGTCGCTTGCTTCTTCATTTTTTCTCTTGTCGCATTAGTTACTGTTGTAATGGATGTGATAATATGGCTCAACTGCTCTTGAGTTACTGTTGCTACAGTGATGGTCGTACCCTAGTCCTGTCTCTTCTTCGTTCATGATTCCTCAAATGTCTGCTTTACCTCTGAGTTCATGGGGTTTCGTGTCGATGCTTCATCCAAGTCGTGGTTACTAGGTGGGTCTAGCATAAGATCTAGCGGGGCATCTGCTGGTGTACTCGTCGATACTTCCTTGATGCTGACAGGTGCGTGCCACTCCACGAGCCAATAAGCAATAATAGTTTCTAGCTTTGCATCATAAACCTTATATGTTGTGGGAAACCACTGTTTATCTGGGTCTTGCCACGCCTGCACATGAATGGCATGCGACCCTATTGCAAACCGAACGACTCGTTGGTATTTCACCACTACTTCCTTTGCAAGTTGAAGAACCTTCATCGCTACAGCCTGTAGCACCTCCCAATACAACCAAAACAGAATTGCACAGTCCTTAAGTCACTCTGTTTCCTTCACATACTAGAGGTTCTGGTATTGTGCTCCGTTACAAACCTTCGCTGCGTCCACATCCATCTGCTGATAATATTTTTATTCCATCCAAGCTACAAGAGCAATCAAGATAAACAACCAGCTGTAGGTGAACGGTCGTTGCCCCCACCTGGATGGCTAGTGCATCATCCGTCAACTGGTTCATTGAGAAAAATGACCAGTTCATCTCTTCCCCTTATGCACACTTCTCTGCACAGGCGATGATCCCCGAATTAAATTGGTTGGGTCAGTTCATTTTGACCATCTTTCTAGCTAGAATTCTCGCCGTGATGCGAATAACCTGATCATTTATATTGTCAACATGGTATGCCCATCCATCGTGTTGCAAGTTGTATATTTTCTTCATCTTTACAACTAACTTCCTGTCATTTTCTTTCCCCTTAAAGTACTACGATGGGTCGGTCCCCTCCTTGGGCAGCCCCATGATATCTGAAATAAGTGCCACAGTGATTGTGATCGGTCGGTCCCGCCACAGAATCCCACCATGGAAGCAATCCAAGAGATGCTTCACTCATGCATTTGCCTCTGCCAATTGACCAAATTGCGGCATGTTGATAAGTCATAATAGTCCTGATATCTCCAAACCGCACGCCCAATCTTGCAGAATGCATGCTATTGGGCCGCCGCTAGCATGCGCCGCAGGTACATATGGAGCTTCTGTGATATCTGTCGATGCAAGCATATCATGATCCTCATACTTCATTCGCATCAGTTTTTGTTGTAATGGCTGCAATAATATGTCTCAACTGTTTCTCAGTCACTGGTGCTGCTCTGCTAGTCGTACCCTAGTCTTGTCTCTTCTTTGTTCGTGATTCCTCAAATTCCCACTCTACCTCTGAGTCCGTGGGGGTCCGTGTAGATGCTTCATCCAAGTCGTGGTTACTAGGTGGGTCTGACACAGGATCCACTGGGGCATCTACTAGTGGACCTGTCGACACTTCCTCGATGCTAACAGGTGCACGCCACTACACAGGACAATAAAAAATAATAGTTTCCAGCTCCACATCATAAACCTTATACGTTGTGGGCAGGGATTGTTTATTTGGGTCTCACTGTGCCTGTACATGAATGGAATGTAGCCCTATTGCAAACCGAATGAATTGTTGGTATTTCACCACTGCTTCCTCCGTAAGTCGAGAAACCTTCATCGCTGCAGCCTGCAGCGCCTCTTAATACAACCAGAACTGAATTGCACAATCCTTAAGTCACTCTGTTTCCTTCACATACTAGAGGTTCTGGTATTGTTCTCCCTTACAAACCTTCGTTGCGTCCACATCCATCCCTTGATAATATCCTAGCTCCATCCAAGCTACAAGCACAATCAAGACAAGCAACCAACTATAGGTGAACGGTCCCTGCCCTGCCTAGATGGCTAGTGCATCATCCATTAACTGGTTCACTAAGAACAATGACTAGTTCATCTGCACCCCTTGTGCACACTTCTCCACAAAGGCGATGACCCCCAAATTACATTGGTTGGGTTGGTTCATTCTGCCTATCTTGCTAGCCAAAATTCTCGCTGCGATGCAGACAACTTGATCATTTATATTTTCAACGTGGTACGCCCGTTCGTCACGCTGTAGGTTGTATCATTTCTTCAACTTTGCAGCAAACATCCCATCGTTGTCTTTCCCCTTAAAGTATTGTGGTGGGTCAGGCCCCTCCTTTGGCAGCCCCGTGATATATGAAATAAGTGCCACAGTGACTACGACTGATCGGTCTAGCCACAGAATCTTGCCATGGAAGCACACCAAGAGCTGTTTCACGCATGCGTTTGCTTCCGTCAACTGCCCAAAGTGCGACATGTTGATAAGTCCCAATAGTCCTAATATCTCCAAACCATGCGCCCAATCTTGTGGAATGCATGCGATTGGGATGCCTCCATCCTATGTCGTAGGTACATATGGAGCTGTTGTGATATCTGTCGATGCAAGCATATCATGATCCTCATACTTCATTTTCATAATTGAGGGCACACTATCCCTGGTACACACCATGCCTTGTGGTATCTTCGACATCCTGACCGGGTAGTTCTAGTTCTTTGTCGTCTTCCTGGGCTTCACATTGGGTCGACAGGGAGGCACATACCCAGGGATAGCCGTAGAGGATACCCCTGCACAAACCGATGATTCCTCAGCCCCTGGCGTCGATGGACCCGTCTGTGTGGGTTCCTCCTCCTGTGTCCGAGAAGATGTTCTAGTCTTCCGCTTCTTCTGAACCAAGGATGTGGGCCTTTGCACCCCCATCTTCTTCTTTTTAATTGATGATGAACCCATCTACATGCTTGCAACCTATTCTTCAATGGTTACCCCGATAACTGGTGAGTCCCTCTCATTGGAAATATCTATGGTAACCGGCTCACTTGGCATACCACACAAGTGCCCCAAGTTCTCAACGGGAACCTCAACCTCACTGTACTCTACAAATTGATTGCACAACTCAACACAACTTACTACAACAACTCTGCACCTCAGACAAAAACTCAATATTTATCAATTGTGAATGCTGATTGCCCCCAACCTCCTCTTATAGCATCGATTCGATCTCCTGATCATTATGATCCCTTGTAATCATTACGATGAAATCATGCATTAATCACCTGAATATGACGATCCTGCCAATCGAACGGTTAAATCCGCCATTAAGCCGCATCTTGTCCAAAATGTGTCGCTCGATAACTGCTTTAATTGTTGTGTTTTTTGCTCATTTGACTCTGTCACGACCCTACAACTGTTGTGACATGAATCCCTAACTGCAATACTGACTCCTCTACTTGCGTAGCCACTTCCTCCTGGTGCGCCATCCTCCTAACTTCCATCCTATGCAAACATAAAGAGATTTTATTATTATTATTATTATTTTTTCATATCGCGCATTACCTTAAGCATCGCGCGGCTCCGGGCCCATCCTGTAGGGCTTCAACTTGCTTCTGTTTACCAGCTTAGGTAGTATCGCACAATCTAACTATTGAAGTTGTACTGCACCTCCTGAAGCAATGGAATTAATGATATATGGATTGAGCCAATGCATCTGTAGCTTACCTGGATGTTTGGCGAACTTGTTGTCATATAGAAACACTAGGTATCCTTGCTGAAAATGTTTGTTCTTGATATGCCAATCATGCCAAGCCTTCTGTCGATCCTTCTCAATGCATTGGTGAAAACCTACAACAAAGCGGTCTTCGTCTAGTTTCACCAACTGAGCCAGGCGTTCTTCCAACATTGCTTCATCATCCATGCATGTCACTGCTGCTATGTGCAAACTTGGAACAATATACTCCATCAGCATGACTACCTCTTTCCCATACACCAACTTGAATGGTGTCTGTCCTGTCAATATTTTGCAAGTGGTGTGATATGCCCACAAGACTGTTGGACTCTTCAAATCCCAGGCATCACGGTTCATGTTACATATCTTTTTGAGCGCATGTTCCAAGACCTTGTTGAACGCCTCCACTGTCCCATTAGCTTGTGGGTGATATAGGGTACTCTTCTTATGCTGTATCTGAAGTTTCTCTTTCAATGCACTGACTGTGCGATTGATGAAGTGACTCCCTTGGTCCCCAATCAATATCCTTAGACACCCAAACTGAGTAACAATGTTTTCAAATAGGAACCTCGCTGCTGTTGCAGCAGTGCAATCTACAACAGGTGCGGTCTTTGCCCATATTGTCAAATAGTCTATCGTTGTAATGATGTACCATGCACCGTTTCTCTTCCCATGTGGTTTGATTGGTCCCACAAAGTCCACAACCCATTTATCAAATGGTTGCAACATCACTGAGGTACCAATGACATCTCATCCCTCCTTGACGGTTTTCTAGTCCATTGATAGACATCACAAGTCCGTGCATAGTCTGTCACATCACAATTTTGAGAGTGGGCCACCAAATCCCTACACGGAGCACCTTCTTGGCAGTAGCACAACCTCCATAGTGTCCAACTGTGAATCCCACATGTTCCTTTGCCAATATTTTCCCTTGTTCATGCTGTAGGACACATCATCGTAAGATCTCATCCGGTCTTAGCTTATCTCCAGCGATCAACTGGAAATTCGCGGCTTTAACAATCAACTGCTTCTTCTGACTTGTAGTAAGCTCTTCTAGTGCTATTCCCGTTACCAAAAAATGAACTATTTGTTTGTAATAATCATCAACCATCTCAATTCTGAATAGTTGCGCATCTAGCAACCTATCTTCAATGTTCCGCGGTTCTTCACCAGTCTCAATTCGCGATAAGTGATCTGGGCCAGCATTCAAGCGACCCAACTTCACAATTATCTCAAAATCAAACTCCTGAAAGAGAAGTAGTCAATGACATATCTTCCCTCCCCAACATAGGCTTATTGAAAAGGCATTTCAAAGTAGAGTGGTTCGTAAACATCTTGAAATGACTGCCCAATAGGTAATGTTGAAACCTCTGTAGCACATACACCATTGCCAAGCCTTCCCTCTCTGTTGTAGTATAATTATTCTCTGTAGAAGACAACTTCTGACTAGTGAAAGCAATCGAGTGATCAAGATATCCTTCCTATGGCTGTGCCAGCACCACTCCCAATGCAATTGCCGATGCATCCACATGGACATGGAACTCCTTAGTCCAATCAGGAAAAACAAGTATTGGTGCGGAAGCCATCTTGGCCTTCAATGTATGAAAACTATGCTTGACACTCTTGGCTCCATACAAATACCATGTCCTTCTTTAGCAACCTCTCCATAGGAGTTGTGATCGTGGCATAACCTTGGATCCTGTGTGTCCCAGTGTCGCTCTAATTTGCTTCACATTTGTAGGTGGTGGTGAGCTCAAAATAAACACAGTATTTGCTGTGTCAAACAACAATGCTTACTTACAAACAATGTGTCCTAATAACATCGCAAAAGGTGCACAAAAAATTCATTTTATTGAGTTCAGCGTGATTTGGTGCTGTCGACATCGCTCCAACATCAGTCGTAGGTTTTCCAGATGGTCCCTAATCAATCCATAAACCATCCAGTCATCCAAATAAACCACTAGAAACTTCTGAATAAAGTCCTTGAATACAGCGACAACAATTCGGGAGAATATCACAGGTGCATTCTTTAGTCTAAATGGCATCACAGTGTATTGAAAACATTCCCATTCAATAGCAAAGGTTGTCTTGTGACGATATTGGTAGCTTCTGTTATCATCGCATCCCATATACGGTGTTTCGCCCCCTGTAGGGCTGCTTGGCTTGAAACTTGCTTTGCCAATTTATCGTTCTTCTCCATCAATTATTTATAATGGTCTTCCAACGCCTTTCTTGCTTTTTCCTTGCTTTCAGCCATAAGTACCAAATCCTTATTTTGTTTTCTTAGACCAATGATTTCTAGAGCCTTAATACTTACTTGAGACGTGGCTTGAGAAAGAGAGTCTGCACCAGATGTCTAAGAGGATGGAATCAGTGACACTGGTTGTTCTTGATCCCTTTCCTTCAGTTCTTTGAACTCTTTTTCCAACTCAGCCTGCTTTGTTCCAAAGGTATTTTCCTTTTTGACCCAAAGCTCTGCATCTTTCTCCCATTGTTTGTCTTTTTCTTCATATTTAAGCAATCTAGCCTTGCAATTGATCAATTCGGTGTATAAGGCTTCCCTTTCTTTCTCAATTTCGGTCAGCTCAGAGGTCTTTATGAGCCGAGTAGCTAGGACATCCAACTTCCTATTTAACAATTGAATTGTACTCTCCTTCTCCTTTAGTAGTTTTTGTGTGGCTGCACCTTTATCACCCTAGATGTCAGCTACCAATAGGTATACCTAAAGCTTCTTGATCTAGGCTTGGTGAGCCCTATTCTCTACCTTCTCCTTTCAGAGCAAGTCTTCAACCATTTTCTTTCCAGATTGTAATTTCGATATCTGCAATGTATCTTGGAGCAGATCAGTATAAATGATGTCACCTATTTCTCTATGTAAGTGAATTACATCAGTTTTGGGAACCTTCTTTGGATCCACCCTCATCTTGCCCACTTTGTCTCTTGTAATTACAACCAAATTCAATGTGCATCTAGCTTTATCCCCAACAGTCACTAGGGAAGTGGCCTGGTCGGGAAACTTTATCACTTTATCACACAACTTCAATTTTTGATCAAAATCCTTTTCACCAGCATATTTATAACTGTCCAGTAACTCAGCTTTGGACTTGTACTTATTCATAGCTTCTTTAGGGACATTATTAATCATGTGCTCCTAGACTTCAAAAGCTGAACCTTTGAATTTCACAGTTTTCTTTTTTCCTTTAGCCTTTGTGATTTGCACAAGCTTTCCCGGTTCTTCAGTCTTTAGCTTCTTGGGCGTTTTGGCAGTGTCTTCTTCATTTGCGTTCATGGCTTCTGGAAATTCTCTCTTATTTCCTTTCTCAAACAAGATAGCTAAAGGGGTGACATGAGTGGCTGCAACAACAATGCTAAAGATATCATGCTGAGGGGAAATAGCTACTAGTGTAGAGGAGATTGAATTTTTTGGCATATCTTCATCATAACTAGCCTCTCCAGGATCTTCCATCCCGTTTTTTTTTCCCACTAGTCCTGCCACTTCAGCATGCTCAAATGGATTATTTCTATTGGATTGCCTCCTCTCAGAGATGATGTGGTGAGGTTCATAGTTAACTGCGGCTTCCATTGAAAACCCCTTTAATATGAGCAAATTTTCAACCATCGGTAGGCCTGATTTATTTTTTATGGTAAAAGGACTAAATACCCATGGAAACTTTAGATCTAAACGTTTCTTGAATCTTGGGAAATTCTCTTCTTCAGCCGTTAGCCTCTGTCTGATCAACTCCAGTGCAACCACCCTCAATTTCAAGAACGTCGACATGACATACAGACAATGAGTAAACCCATAGACCCTAACCATAATACTATCCTAAAAAAGGAACTAGTCCCCCACTCTTCTTTTAGGGGACAACTGTAACAACTTTTTCATCTCTGGTAAGAACTTGGGAAACCTCTTTTGGAAAAGGACTTCATATACTGGGGCCATGAGGATATTCATGAACTTGCAGTAATCTTTACACATATCTTGTGTTATAACCATCTATGGGAGTTGCAGATTGTTTTCATTGAAGCTTAAAAACATATTAATCTAGAAAGACTCAAACCAGAAGGTTCTTGTTTGGTGGAAGTTAATCAGTTGGGAACAAATGTTTCTAGCTAAAAAATCATCAAATTTAAGACAGGCGGAAGGTGAGGACTGACTCAATGGTTCAGATACTACTTGACCGGTGTTAAGGGTGAAAATCAGACTCAATAAAGGTTCTGTGATGAATTTGTTCGTATCCATACCTAAAAACTGACTCACCAGGGTTATCAAGGATTGTGTTTCTTCATTAAATAGGTTGAAATCAATGGGAAAAGGATGAATTAACAATGAGATTTATGGTTTCAAGTAGGTTTTGAGAAAATCCTCTTTTTGCTTGGCTGAAGACCCTCGAAAGAACTGGAGTATATATTCTTCTATGTATTCCCTAGACATCTGGGAAACTCAGAGGGGATTAGTAAATAATCTCAGATGGCAAGGGAACTGGCAGGACACAACACTTTAGACCTAGATGCGTCCATCACTACACCTTCAGAAGGAGAGTAGTTATTTATGCACCATTCTGCGTACTCCAGGAAACTAAGGGTTTGTTCAACAGAGAAGTAAAAGAAATAGGAAATGAACACCCCATGAGTGTCAATCCCCTACTGCTAAAGCGTTTTCAGTTTGCTCTTCGTGGCTTCTACACTATCATTCAATAGGATAGTGTCGAAAACCTCAAAGTCTTTATCTTTTAGGGCTTCTTCAGCATTATGAAACTGTAAACACTGGACCTTTGAATCTTTTATTTCATCCATGCGAAATTGACTTAGTAGAGAAAAAGATGTACCAGGTTAGTTGACAGCTTGGTTTGGAAGTTTGTCCAAGGTGGCGCTTTCTGCACAGTTCAAAACCTCTCTTTCCGATGCTCTCAAAAAACAACTGGTCTAAATCCACGTGTCGACTTTTATACTATTTTACTCCCCTATCCAAGCATGCATCTTTCCAGCTGGATTGAAGCGTTACCTGTAGATTTGGGACCTTTTAATCTGAGCCACTTAATCTTGTTCACTGGTATCCTGTACTGTGTTGTCTCCTCCATGTATCCCTTTTGAAATTTTAATCTATGGGACTTGATCTCATCCGGTAATCCAAACCACCCTACGTTTCTGCCATCCAAGATGGAGGGACCTACCGAATTCTGCCAATTTTAACCAGGATTCCTTCCACGCAAGTATGACCAGCAGAATCATCCTTCACCATAGATCTTTCTTTGCATCAATCCATACTGTTAGACCTGTCCTCCCTTTATCTTGTTTCGCAAGTTTGAAACACTATCGCCCACGAGCGCTTTAGATCAGCAGAATTTACCTCTGCCACTGATCTAAGCCTTTCTCAATCTTGGTCGTCGAAACATGTCGACGTTTAACTGATTCCGCAAATTTGAACCACCCTTTTTAATGGTGCACTTGAGATTCACGGAATAGCTCCCCATCGTTGATCTGACATAGCTATTTCTTGCCACCGTCAAAATGCATTCTTTCTTACATCACCCTTCTTTCTTCTTTCTTCTCACATGACCAACATGAGGGGGGAGGGGTTATTTATGACTCTGGATCTTACGCTTCCCTTCATATGACAGGACATTGTCTTTGCGGGTTGGCGTGTCCCTTTTGTCACAAAAATATTGAATCCATTCCTTCGAACCTTTCTTTTCTCACAACAATTCACCAAACTTCCCTAAGGTAATTTGACATAAAAATTTTGGAGACATTTTTTCTTCCCCCTTGGATCCAAACCCTCTCAGGTACTTAACACAAACTAAGTGCTAACAAGTGGCTCCATCTAGCGATGCTATCCTCCCCACGAGGTAGCAAAGAACCCGTAGACTAGGTGCCAAATCCATTGGGCGATCACCCTTTCTTCAGACTTCAAAAATCTGTCATTGTTGTTGTGTATTGTGAACCAAAATAAAGAAAAAGGAAACACATTCGTCCTCATAGATCTTATGGCATTCTCCTCAGGCTTCAAATATTTTCTAGGGTCACCATTTTATTGCTTGAAAACAAAGAAATATATACAACTATGGTACAAGTGTTTACCTCTTCCTTTTAGGTCAGGTAGTGCTTGAGAAACCTTCCATTCATAGGACCTCCTTCCAGGAGAGACCCATCTTGATGTTGTAGAATGTCTCCTCGGTGTGCCACCATGATATAAGGACCTACCCACAGGTGGTAAAACTTCCCGTGTTTCCTTTTTTCTCCGTGGGGTGCATCCCACTTCAAGACCAAGTCATCGATCATAAAGTTTTCTTCTTTAACCTTCCTATCGAAGGTATTATTCATTTTCTCTTGGTGTATATGCACTATATTATAGGATTTGTCTCTTAACTCATTCAATTCTATGATCTGATTGATCCTTCTCTACACATGATTTGGTTCTCTTTGTTGTTCCTGCAACAACCTCATTACTGACACTCCTAAAGATGTTGGGAAAACTACTTCAGCTCCATATACTAACTAGAATGGTGACATCTCGATCGCCCTTTTGGTGCTGATCCTATCAGACCATAAGGCATATTTCAACTTCGTATGCCGGGATCTCTTGCTGTCTTCTAACAACTTCTTGATAATCCTCACCAGGCTTTTGTTTGAAGATTCTGCTAGCCCGTTTCCTTGTGAGTAATAGGAGGTAGAATGGTTGAGGCTGATATGGTACTTATGGTAGAAGTTAATGATCTTCTTAGACTTAAAAGCTGCTGCATTATTGGTCACTATTCTCCTGGGGCATCCAAACCGAGCCAAAATGTTTTCTTCTAGAAAACTCATAATCACTTCATCGGTATCCCTCCTGGTAGGTATCACCTAAATCCATTTATTAATGTAGTCGATAGCTGTTAGAATCCATCTATGCTGCCCATAAGAGTTTTTATTTATCTCTTCGATAAATTCCATCCCCCATTGTTGAAAATGTGCTTCTAAAGATATGGGGTTAAGAGGAAGTGGGACAAGTTTCCTTGGTAGTGGTGGCACTTGGTGATATCTTTGTAAACACCAGAAAATAACGAGGGCCAACAGAAACCAACTCTCAAAATTTTGTTTGCTGTGACTTTCCAAGAATGGTGTCCCCCGTAATCTCTCCCTGGATCCTTTCAATACATATATTTACTCAAAATACAAAATTTGGCCGACTTTAACTTTATTGACCTTGCCCTTGTTTTGCTCAACCCTGCAAGTGCCTGCACATTTTGCAGCACATACACAATGTTAGAGTACCAGGGGGATGTGTAGAAATTTGACATCACTTGTAACCCGACATCCAATTGGTGTAAATGATTGGTTAGGAAATTCAACTGCAAAGAATCACAGTTGGATTTTGTCATCATTTTCGCCAGCCCCTGACCCTTAACCAGTTTGGTGGGTTTGATCTCAATGTTGTATTCTAATAACACATCAATCCATTTCACTCTTTTTCCTTTCGGATTGAGCTCCGTGAGGATACCTTCCACAACGATGTTGGGTACATAAGCGATGATGTGGGAATGAAGAACATAGACTCTGAAATCCTTTAGTGATTTTATTAGGGAATACACTTGCTTTTCCATTATGTCAGACTTTAACTCCCCATCTCTTAATACTTTGCTAAAAATGTTATAGGATGCTCGACATTTTGATCATTCTTCTGTAACAGCACTTTGGCAACAGTGTGGCCAGATGTATAAGAAAAGATTAAGAAGTCTTTGCTGAAATATGGAATTACCAGGGCAGGGGCTTCTATGAGGGCCCTTTTTATATCCCTGAAACCTTCTCTTGCATCTGGCATCCATTTAATCTCATGGTCTTTTTTCATCATGTTGGTAATATTCATTAGTATCTTAGAAAAACTGGGGATGAACCTTATTAGGAAATTAACCTACTCAATGAAAGATTGTACTTCCTTTCTACTTCTCAGATCTTCAACGTTTTGGATGGTCTTGATCCTATCCAGGTCTATCTTTATACCATCTTTCGAGATGATATGTCCCAACAATTTTCCTTCTTCTAACCTGAAGTTTGATTTTCAGGGGTTCAATGATATTCCATATTTTCTACATTTCAGGAAAACCTTTTCCAAATGCTGGATGTGTTCCCTATTAGACCTGGAGTACACAGTAATATCATCCATATAGACCACCACAAACTTTTCCTTTTCCTCTGCAAAGGCTATATCCATGGCATGCTGGAATGTGGCCCTGATGTTCATCAGACCAAAGGGATTATTAGCGTGCATAAAAGTACCTGATGGCATAGTGAAAGCAGTTTTCTCTTGATCTCTAGGCAACACCTTTATTTGTTTGTACCTCGAAAAAACATCCATGGTGGAAATCCTTTTAGATCCCACCACTGTCTGTGAAATGTGTTCCATTTTGGGCAAAGGATAGTTATCTTTCAATGAAACTCTGTTGAGATTCCCGAAATCTATACAGATCCAGATTTCACCGTTCTTCTTTCTAACAAGTACCACATTCGCAACCCACTTGGAAAACCTTAGGGTTACAATGAGCTTGGTGTTGAACAATTTTCTGATTTCTTTCTCGATGATGGGAAGCAACTTTGGGTTAACTCTCATCAATTTATGTTTAAAAGGATTTTCGCCAGGATTTATGGGGATGGTATGCTGTATGATGGAGGTATCTTATTCTTTAATATCTTCATAACTCCATGCAAAGACGTCCATATACTTCTTCATCAAATTGATGTAATATTCCTTCACTTTAGCAGGAAAATTCTTTGACAGTTTTATGATCTTCGAGTGATCTTTAGTCCCTATATTCGTATCTTTGACGACATCATCCATAGGTTTCATCTTCAGATCCTTGGCTACATCATTTTGGTCAAAAAAATTCTCCAGGGGAATCAGGCCTTTAGGAATATGATTACCTTTCAATTTCACTATATCTTTCCCTCCTAGGGAGTCCTTGTATTTCCCACTTTCAACACTCCCTTCTTCACTTCCTTCGGTATCTTGAAAACTCTCAAGATGGCCGTTTTCGTTATCCACCTTGGTATTTGCAAACTCGTCTGATAACTCCAAAATTCTCTTGATATGAATATCATCCTCGAATACCTACCAGTATTTGGAGTTGTCAGGTATAGAGGGTTTGTTTCTGATGTCAACCTTATACTCTCTTTGTCCAATGGCGGGAGTTTTGAATTTTTTGGCAGCGACTGCCAAGGAATCAACTATCATATTTTCACATATGGGAACTACTCTGATTCTATGCTCAATAAAATAATTGCCGAACATATCCCACACTTCATTTCTATAGGCTCTCATTCTCGGGTGCTTGGTTTGATAGCTGTCATTTACCTGATTTATGACCAATTTCGAGTCCCCTATGATTTGGATCCTTTTGGCCCCCATATATTTCAAAGCATGCAGCCCTAACAATAAAGCTTTGTACTCTACCAAATTGTTAGTACATTCAAAGTTTAACTTATAAGACAAACTTTCAAAGTCGTTGAAGGGGGAAATGATATACACAATTGCGTCGAATCCGACTTTAGAAACTGATCCATCGAAGCACAAGGTCCAAAGACCTTCTTCTTTTTGCTTTGCCTCTAAATCATTTTTCCTCCTAGCATATTCTCCTCCTTCCTCTTTGATAGGCGCCGAGATTTCAGGGTCACAGTGAGAAACGTCATTGAGAAAATAGAAGATCCCGGGTCAGTATCGACAGCGTATATAGCATGGTCATCTTGTTTGTCTTGGCTACTAACCATGTACAGGGACCTTTTCTCACTGTACAATCTTTTACTCCCTCCAGCCATAGGAATGGTAGCATAAGACATGTCCATTTGTAAACTCCCCTTTAATTTGGATGTCTAGGATCTGGACAACAACACACCGAACTTTGGAGGAATTTCTGCTATGACCACATCCATTACCACAGTTTTGGAGGGAATTTCTGTCAAAGTTACTAACATATCTTTGATCAATCCAAGACATTTTACCTTTCTGTAATCAAAAGATTATAAATCTTTGTAGGGCCGAGTAACTTCTAACCCCAGACTCTCCACCATCCCTTTGGACATCAGATTATGGGATGTGCTCGAATCCAACATAGCATTGTGTGCAACCATATCGTGCACATTTAGGCTCAAGTAAAAAGATGGAACCTTTTCTTCATCTCCATTTTAAAGTTTGGACCCAAAGCTAATAGTAGGAGCATCATCATTCAATTCTAAGATGTCAGGTTGAAACTCTCCTTAACTCCTAACCATCCCTGTTATCTTATCTATGTATTCTCTATTCCTTAGCAACTCATTGAAGGGCATGGATATTTTTAAATTTGAAAGTTCTGTCTGCAAGTTGAAAGTGGATGTGGCCCTTTCTGCATCCACCGGTGGTGGTGGCCTAACTTCCTTTGTCTTTTCAACCTTATTCGCAGGTTCTTTACATGAAATATGCTCTTTAATTTTTTCTTTATTCTTATCATTGTTTTGTTGACTTCTAGAGGGCTGATTTAGATTGATCTTTCCTTTACTAAGAATGACATCCCTACTTCTCAATTGAATTTTCTTCTTGACCTCATCAATAACATGCAGATACCCCCTCTAGCACTGTTCTGATTCTTCCTCAAAACCTTTCAGATCTTCTTCTTGAGCATACAAGTTATGCTATATTTTTGTGAGGTATATATCATAGTCTAGATCTCCGAAATGATGGATATGGTCTCCAGCCGGTTCCTATTCACTTTCACCGTCAACATAGTTTTCAGGGAAAGGTGGCTGTATTTGCTGGTCATTCGGGTTTCTGGGATTCCTTGCATCTCTCTGTCTAATATGTGGGGGTTGAGGGGGGTTAGGTCTTCTGAAATTTGGGTTCTTGATATGGGGCTCATTTTTTTCTCTATTAAGTGATCTGCTGTCCACAACCAATTTATCCATCAGCTTTTCTATCGTCTTCAAGATCATTTCAAGCTTCACATCGTTAGCGGAAGCAATAGAGGTAGAAGGTCCATCCTCTCTGGTTTTTCTTGTCTCCATATTTTTCTTGATATTCCCACTCGCCATCATGTTTGATTCCACTTATAAGGTATATTGAAACATGGAAGGAAGATTTAAATACTTCCCCTCCCTCAGCAGCAAAGCAAAGTCACTGTCAAAAGCATCGACCTAATGGAGCTTTGCAGCACCTACTAGTGGTTTAATGTCAGCATGGATAGAATTGTACACCCTCATAAATCTACCAGATAATTCATGAACATACTCGAAACCTCCTTTCTTCAGGCTATTATACTGATACATGACTTGTAGAGGGCTCCTCTTATCATCCCATCTTTCCAGAAATGTAATCTGTAAAGCGACGAACCTACGAATGGACCCAACGGGTAGGTACTTGAACTATTTATTTGCCTGTCCTGATAGGCTCAACATGAACAACCTCATTTTTACATCATCATCATCTATCAGCTCCAGGTCCATAAAATCGTTGAATATATCGACATGCTGTCTGGCTGTGAAATTTCCCTCTGCATCATAGAAGGGGATTTTCTAGGCATAGCCTTGAGGAAGGTCATGCAACACAATAGGTAGAAACAGTGGGGAAAATCTGGAAGCCATCAGCCTAGGTAGATTTGGGACTATAGGAGGAAGTTGGAAGGCTAGGGGGTTTTGAAACATCGGGGGGTATGAGGCTGAAAATTTTGAAAAAAAGGGTTTCTTGAACTTTGAAGGTTCTGCCGAAGAGAGTCCAATAGATATGATTCTAACCTATTAGGATTCAATTTGGTGTTCTTCAAATCTGACTCTGACTTAGACTTCAGTAGGGACCCTTCAAAGTAAGTTTCCTCAACAGAATCTTGAACGCTACGAAATTCTTGAGTAGATGAATTTTCGAACCGAGCAATAGCTAACTGGTCCTTTCCCTTATTTCTAAACAGTTTATTAGGGTTATCTACACATTGCAAAATTTCAGTGTCAGGATTACCTCTTGTATGCGACTGCCTGGAAGCCAGGGTGTATTCTGTGGATAGCTCGGAAACAACATGGAGTCACCAGGGAAAATGTACAACCTTATTCAATTGCAGGGGCTTCTGGTTTCCCACATAAACCTGTTGTCTGTAGAATCTTTGTCGTTCTTCCCAGGGATGATTCCTACTTCTTCGTTCCCAACAACGACACCAGTTTGTTAGCACTCAGAATTGCACCCAAGGTTGCGAAAAGGAGGACCCTGAGGTAACATCAGAATTGATTTAGGAAAGGGAGCTAGCTTCCCCATTTCCACAGAGGGATCTCTCACAAGATACTTATCAAGGCCAGATATATTGTCATGGAATGAAATTTAGATATTAGTGATTGAAACAAGGTAAGGATGTATTGGGCTATGGAGTCACAATGACCAAGAAACATAGAGCAGTTTGCATAGGAAATGTTTGCAAGAGCAAGGTAGTACTTTGGTTACTCTCAATATGTCTTGATTCTGGTGGAAAGGGAAGAACGACAATAGTCCATCAATGCAGAGCACCGAAAAGATGAATTCTACATCAACTTTGGAAGAAACATTTGGTGAATGTCTAACACAATGGCCAGAGCATAAAGATATGAATTCTGGACCATTATACACTAGTTAAAGACATGAAGAAAACATAGTGGAAAGAATAACAGGAAAAACATACACATAAAGAAAGAAGGTTACAGACTGTAACTGAGAAATACGTATGAATTCTTGCATTCAAAGGCCAACATTCGGCTCTGTAACTTGTATTAAAACAGATCAAAATTATACAAACACAAAATCTTACGGGTTCCAACGCTTTTGTCCTCAGCAGAGGGTATACTTACAGTGTTTTGGACCTTGAGACCAACCTCGAAATGGGGCCAAAATCAGTTACAAATTCAACAACGAACTTATAAAAAAAATGTAGCATGGCATTTTCTCCATGATTTACACAAAACCGAAAGTGATGGGGGTTACATACATGCTGGGATTAGAACAACAATGCATCTTCAGAGTCCAGGCTCGCTTGATCATCTTACACATGTGTCTTTGATTCTGTTCAAGGCTTGAGCACGTCCTCACTGGTGCAACTTGTATTTAGTCTTACCATAATTTTCAATTACCTTCCACTAGTTAATGATTGGCATTTCCAACTTTATCATTTCTTCCGCCAATACACCGAGTTCCAAGTTTTCAGGGTAGGAAGGTGCCGACAATTTGGCGCACGCAACTCTGAAATCAAAAAGCAATTCAAATTGCCCAAACAACTTATCAAACATAGTTTTTCCTGAAAGGGACTTTTACACCATATTGTAAAATTTCCTATGGTCTTGTCTACAATCGATTAGCGTGTCATGATATTCTTTTTGGGACAACATTGGCCCATTCTCTTCCCAGAAGAAAGGAAGGCCCCTTTTGACCAATGGAGTAAAACGTAGAACAAATTATTTGACCTGATTGTGCATAAGATTCCACTTTGCTTCGACTTTCTTCAAATGACGATGTTTATTGACCACTTTGCTTGCCCTTGTGATGACCAAAAATTTGTCTTGGATATTCCAATGTCTAATGTCTTCTTCGATCAAATTGTTTAGGAAATTGATTGCATTCTCGGGTGTATCCATGGATCTTTTGTTCAAATCTTGTTTTTCTATATAAAGATATTTTTTGGCTGCCTGTGCAGTATTGTCTTGATCTCGAATAAAATACAAATATGGCTGTAGCTTGGTAGCTTCTGTTATCATCACATCCTGGATAAGGTGTTTCGCCCCTTGTAGGTCTGCTTGGCCTAAAACTTGCTTTGCCAGTTTGCCATTATTCTCCATCAATTCTTTACAATGGTCTTCCAATGCCTTTCTCACTTTTTCCTTTCTTTTAGCCATATCTACCGAATCATTATTTTGTTTTCTTAGACCAATGATTTCTAGAGCCTTAATACTTACATGCGACATGGATTGAGAAAGAGAGTCTACACCAGATGTCTTAGAGGATGGAATCACTGACACTGGTTGTTCTTGATCCCTTTCCTTCAGTTATTTCAACTCTTTTTCCAACTCAGCCTGCTTTGTTCCAAATGTCTTTTCCTTTTCAACCCAAAGCTCTGTATCTTTCTCCCATTGTTTGTCTTTTTATTCATATTTAAGCAATCTAGCCTTGCAATTGATCAGTTCGATGTTTAAGTCTTCCCTTTATTTCTCAATTTCGGTTAGCTCAGAGGTCTGTATGAGCCTAGTAGCTGGGATATTAAACTTCCTTTTTAACAATTGAATTGTACTCTCCTTCTCCTTTAGTAATTTTTGTGTGGATGCACCTTTATCACCCTGGCTATCAATTATCAATAGGTCTACCTGAAGCTTCTTGATCTGGGTTTGGTGAGCCCTATTCTCTATATTCTCCTTTTGGAGCAAGTCTTCAACCCTTTTCTTGCCAGATTATAATTTGGATATCTACAGTGTAGCTTGGAGCATATCAGTATAAATTATGTCACCTATTTCTTTGTGTAGGTGAATTACATCACTTTTGGGAACCTTATTTGGATCCACCCTCATCTCAGCCACTTTGTCTCCTGTAATTGCAGCTAAGTTCAACGTGCCTCTAGCTTGTTCCCTGATAATCACTAGGGAAGTATCCTGGCCGGGAAACTTTCTCACTTTATCACACAACTTCAATTTTTCATCAAAATTATTTTCACCAGCATCTTTATAACTGTCCAATAACTCAGATTTGGACCTGTACTTATTCACAACTTCTTTAGGGATACTATTAAACATGTACTCCTAGACTTCAGAAGCTGGACGTTTGAATTTCACAGTTTTCTTTTTGCCTTTGGCCTTTGCGATCTGCCCAAGCTTTCCCAGTTCTTCAGTCTTTAGCTTCTTGGGCATTTTGGCAGTGTCTTCTTCATCTATGTCCATGGATTCTGGACATTCTCTTTTATTTATTTCTCAGAAAAGCTAGATAAAGGGGCGACATGAGTGGCTACAGAAACAATGCTAGAGAGATCATGCTAAGCGAAAATAGCTACTGGTGGAAAGCAGATAAAATTTTCTGGCATATCTTTATCATAACTAGTCTCTCCAGGATATTCCATCCAGTTTGTTTTTTCCACCAGTCCTACCACTTCAACATGCTCAAATGGATTATTTCTATTGGCTTGCCTCCTATCAGAGATGATTTGGTGAGGCTCATAGTTAATTGCGGCTTCCATTGAAAACCCCTTTTCTCTGAGCAAATTTTTAACCATTGGTAGGGCTGATTTATTTTTTATGGTAAAAGGACCAACTTCCCATGGAAACTTTATATCTGAGGGTTTCTTGAAGCTTAGAAAATGCTCTTCTTCAGCCATTATCCTCTGTCTAATAAAATCCAGTGCAAACACACTCAATGTCAGGAACGTCGGTAGGACATATGGCTGATGAGTAAACCTATCTTCTGTTATAACCATATCTAGGATTTGCAAGTTGTTTTCATTGAAGCTTAAAAACATCTTCATCAGGAAAGACAGAAACCTGAAGGTTCTTGTTTGGTGGAAGTTAATCAGTTGGGAATGAATGTTTCTGGCTAAAAAATCATCAAATTTAAGACATGCGAAAGGTGAGGACCGACTCAATGGTTCAGGCACTACTTGACTGGTTCTAAGGGTGAAAATTAGATGCAATAAGGGTTTTGTGATGAATTTGTTCATATCCATACCTAAAAACTGACTCACTAGGGCTATTAAGGATTGTGTTTCTTTTTTAAGTAGGTCAAAATCAATGGGAAAAGGATGAATTAACAATGGGCTTTCTGGTTTCAAGCAGGTTTTGAGAAAATCCTCCTTTTGCTCGGCTGAAGACCCTCGAAAGAGCTAGTGTATATCTTCTTCTGTGTATTCCCTAGACATCTGGGCAAACTCAAAGGGGATTAGTAAAGCATCTCAGATGACAAGGGAACTAACGAGACACAACACTTTATACCTAGACGCGTCCATCACTACACCTTCAGAAGGAGAGTAGTTATTTACACACCTTTCTATGAACTCTGGGAAACTAGGGGTTTGTTCAATAGAGAAGTAAAAGAAATAAGAGCTGAACACCCCATGAGAGTCAATCCCTTGTTGCTGAACAATTTTTAGTTTGCTCTCCGTGGCTTCTACACTATCATTCAATAGGATAGCGTCGAAAACCTCAGAGTCTTTATCTTCTAGGGCTTCTTCAGCATTATGAAACTCTAGACTCTGGACCTCTGAATCTTCTATTTCAGCCATGATAAACTGACTTAGTAGACATAAATACGTACCAGGTTAGTTGATAGCTTGGTTTGGAAGTTTTTCCATGGTGGCGCTTTCTGCACAGTTCGAAACCTCACTTTTCGTTGCTCCAAAAAAACAATTGAGCTAAATCCACGTGTCTACTTTTATACTATTTTACTCCCCTATTCGACCATGCACATCTCCATTTGGATGGAGCATTAGCCGTAGATTTGGGACCTTTTAATCTGATCTGCTTAATCTTAATCACTGGTAACCCAAACTGTCCGATCTCCTCCATATATCCCTTCGTGCACTTCTAATTTGCAGGACTTGATCTCGTTCGTCGATCCAAACCACCCTCCCTTTTTGCCGTCCAAGATGGAGGGGCCTACCGAATTCTACCATTTTTAACCAAGATTCCTTTCGCGCAAGTATGGTCAGCAGAATCATCCTTCACCGTAGATCTTTCTCCGCATCAATCCCTACCATCGGACCTGTCCTCCCTTTAGCTTGTTTCACAAGTTTGAAACGCTATCTCCCACGAGCACTTTAGATCAACGGAATTTACCTCCACCGTTGATCTAATCCTTTCTCGATCCTGGCTGTCGAAACATGTCAGCGTTTAACTGATTTCACAAATTTAAACCACCCTTTTTAATGGTGCACTTAAGATTCACGGAATAGCTCCCCACCGTTGATCTGACATAGCTATTTCCCGTCGACGTCGAAATGCGTTCTTTCTTACATCACCCTTATAATTTTAATTTATTCTTTCTTCTCACATGACCAACATGAGGGGGGAGGGGGTTATTTATGATCTGGATCTTGCGCTTTCCTTTATCCGATGGGCCATGGTCTCCACGGGTTGGCCTGTCCCTTCTGTCACAAAACTCTTGAATCCATTGCTTCGAACCTTTCTTTTTTTGCAACAATTCACCAAACTTCCCTAAGATCCTTGTTGAGCCACAAAAACACCACATTTTATTCATCTTTTACATACGAATCACCTTATTCCTATCTTATCCTTCCATAAAATCATTAGTATTCACCACTTTTATAATAAATATGGGTTTATATTACCATTTTCCAAACCATTTATTTTTGAGTATTTTGAGTGAATTTGTGGTTAATTATTGAGAAAAATAACATATTTTCATTATACTTTAAAGTTGGGTGAGCTTGGTGATGCTTACAGGTGTATTTTAAGACTTTAACAAGCTCAAAAGTGACCACCTAGCCTCAAATTCGAATTTCATCTTCTAGATGTGAGCTAACTTCAAGGAGAAGATCATGGAGATGTGGAGAGAATATCTCATCCAATATTTGTTGAGGATTTGAAGGGATGAGTTGTAAATTTGTTGAGGATTTGAAGGGATGAGTTGTAGATTTGTTAAGGATTTTGAAGGATAAGTTGAGAGAATAGTGGATTTGTAAGTATGATTAGTTCTCTTGAATTGATGTATAAATAGGAGGGATCTCTCCTCATTTTGGTTAGAGGCCTCTCTAGTGGTTTGGAAGTAGAGAATAGTTCAGAGTTATTCATAGATTAGATGTTGAGTGTTATGTAATGGAGATGATGCTTAATGCACCTCTTTTGACTCTCTTATGTTAATATAGATTTCCAACAATTTCTTTCTTATGAGTTATTAGTATAGAATTTTAGTTATTTATTTCTTATGCATTTTCAATATTGATTTTATGTGAGATCACAAGTTATTGTCAATTGCTTTATACCAATTTATTTTATGCAATTTCAGTCTTTCCTTATCAAGTTAATTTATGCAATTTCATGTTTTCTGTAATTATATTTATTTTCATACAATTTCCCTTTTTCATAACTTAGATTCAATTTTATTTATAGATTAACTTCAACGACACTCTTCCCTGCATATATTTTGTTTATACCTCACAAGCTTACGCTCTCTCTCTGGGTTGACAATTAAATCGTTGGATATCTGTTATAATTTGTTTAATATTTTTCCCCAACATTTTGGCGTCGTTGCCGGGGAGGTGCTAAAAGTGATAAGAGTTTATATAGGTAGATAGTTCATTTTTTTTACATAGAAAGGGGGAGGGGAAATGGTAAGATGCAATGACGACCTGACTACGGAATTTCTGGAATTCCCGTGGTGTAACAACCAGACGCATCCACTTTAGTGGGTCACCCCAAAGCCTTGATTGTTGTTTTTGCAAGTATGTTTATTTTTATGCAAAGTGTTTACTTTCATTTTCTGCAAATACGAGTTTGTTTTCATTTTTCATTTACAGTTTTGTAGTGTAAAGTTTGGATCACTTTCATTTTTTTTTGGCTAGCTTTATTTCATACTAACTTGCTCTTAATTTTGTATCTGTTCATTTTTTTTTTTTACAGATTTTTGTGTACTTCTTATCTCTGTTTTTGCACTTGTTTTGTACTAACCCATTTCTTACTGTTTTTTTGCATTTGCCATGTACTCGTTTTTTCATCTCTTTTCTTTTTTCCATTTGATTTGATTGTAGTTTTACGATGAGCATAAGCTTAGAGAAGCTCACTTAGATCCTAGCAAAAGTCGGGATCTCCTCTTCTCACGAAGAGGAGATTTTGATAGTAGTCAAGGATGAAATCAGTCCTCCTGAAGCAGACAAGGAAGAATCGACACTTGAAGAATCATGCATATCAGAAGGAGAACACTTGTTTGAACTAAAGATTGAAGATGATGAAGAAGGGATCTCGGGTGATCATCATGCAAATAAATGCTGCATCGAACAATGTTTTCAAGTAAGTACTAGGTTAGATTGGTTTTGTTTTCACTTTTATTTTAGTAATTTTCATTTTCAGTATTTAATTTTCCATATTACAGTATATTCTAGATTTAGTTTTTCAAAATTAAATCCTAATTTTTGTTTACTTTTGTTAGATAGATAGATACATTGGCATTTTCATTACACTTAGATGATTGTAAATTTCAATTAGAATAGAATAGGTAGGTTTTAGTTTCTATTTCTAATTTAACATTAGCATGTAGGATACTTTAATGTTTTTATTTACTAAAATTTCCATCTTTGTCTTACTTACTATTCTGTTTTTAATTTTTCTAAGAATTAAAAATAGTTTTAATCCTTTAAATTTTAAAATATTTATATATAAAAAAAAACTAAAATTTTTGATTTTTTTTGAACTTTCATAATTTTTAAGTCATACTAGGAATAAAAAAATAAAACATACATTAGGGATTAGTTTCTTTTAAATCTAAGAACAATTAAAAAATATAATAAACAAATACTAGTTTCAGTTTTCCTATATAGTTCCTGTTTTAGTTTTACAATGTTTCTTTGTTTGTTTTAATACCAGTTTTTAAAATAAAAATTTAGATTCAAATTAAAAAAAATACTTTACCCTCTGATCAACACTTTTTTTTTTTAATTTTGTTAGGAATAAAAATCTATTTTATATTTAGGAATTCTTTAAAAACAAAAATTTAAAAAAAATATTAAATTTTTTTTAATTAAAATTAAATATCAGATTTCTTTCTTTGTTAAAGTTTTTAGTTTTAATTTTAATAGTAATACTAATTTGATAAAACGTGCAAACATTAGACATTAAAAATATAATAAAAATAATAAACAATATATATATATATTATTTTTTTATATATGTTAATATCAATGTTGCATAGTTTATATATATATATATAAACTAAAATAAATAGAAAAAAAGATTGCACACTTGCAAACAATCGCCATATGAAACCTGCAAACAGTCTGCCATGTGAAGCCTGCAAACAGCCTACGATCAAAACAAATATACAAAGATTTCTTGGATTTGTTCGCCATTGATATTGTTTGCCATCTGTTGCCTCCCAAGATATCTTCCGAACCAACAACAAACTTCAACACCCAACTAATTCGCCTTAGATCAAGAACGCTATGATATCATGAAAACAAATGATACAAAAAGTAAACGACACGAATCAAGGTGTACAAGTATCTGTGCATCTTGTGAGAAAACTTGCGCGAGATTAATAAACGATAAATGAAACTTCCAGCTGTAGTAAAGTATAAATGGGCTCCATGATTGATGGTAACTACTTAGTGTCACTCGTAGATTTTGTATCGAGTTGGAAGCTAAGGCAATCAGTTCTTAACGGAAACCAAATCTTGGTGGGTAGAACCAACTCTTGCACTTAACGTAAATATAGAGAAATCATGCCTCATCTTCTTGTAATCTCTGGCCATGATCCGCTCCAAAGAGGAATCCTCTGCATTCCATTTTTTTTACAGTAGGTGATCCTTGTCAGACCGGTTCTTGAAGATGGTTTTCAGTGCGAACTGATTCATATCAATAACAAATGCAATGTGTTTCCCTTGGTGCCTTTGCCTGTGCCTGTGCCTATGGTGTTGATCCAATCCAAACCTAAACTACAAGACTTGGTGTAGCAACGTGGAGATGCACCACTGACCGTTTGACCAGCGAGATGGGGAAGCAGCTGCTTCTCACTATCGTTCGGTTATTTATAAATTTAATGGTCGATCAATTATTAACGATCTGTTGGAAGGACTGACTCCATGATCGAGGTAGGTCATGATTGAGGTTGTTTAGCGTGCTGGACTGCCTCCCTACCCTCCTCCACAAGTCCTATTTTTACCCTTACTCGCTGGTCTAATCACCGAACGAGAGAGATCATGATGTTTCCACGATAACGAGATATATTTTGTTTCCCATGTTCTCAACAGCGTAGTGTTAAGTCCACAATAAACCTTCAGCCCACGAACCTACCTGCACTCAAATTGATTGGACAGATTTATCAGTTGACGTGATGTATTAGTTATTAGAGGGCAATGCATTAATTTATTTAATAAATAAGAATATGTTAGCAATAATCAAATATCTGCAAACCAAATCGCATTTCCGCCTATTATAGAAAAAAACAGAATCAATCTCGACTTGAAGAAGAAAAAATTCGAAGTTGATCAGAGCTGAAAGATTTTAGGTAGATATCAATCCACCAATGTCCCGAGTTCATCATAGATTAGTTTTCTCGTTGATATAAATATAAATGCAAATGGTACCAGAAGTCGGAAGCACCAATGCAAATACTGATTGCCAACGACCTGTATCTATCCCTGATTGCCAACGACCCATATCTATCCCTCTATCCCATGGTAAACCCTTCTCGAATGTTGTGGGGAACAAAGCTATGCGCTCATGTATTTATTTATACACAGTTCAATATATTGTCCCATCCACAGAGTTAACTCGCTCCTATAGTTTTGAATTTAAATGGCCCGAGCTTTCAATGGATAACCCAAGCTCCTGGACTGATAAGACGAAGTATTACGTCTCACCCACTCCAGCTTTGTATAGGAATTCATTTCATGGTGCACCCTACTTATAAATTGAACAACGAGAGCATCTGACCGAGTGTCTCAATTCTCACTTATTTTATTTGGCTGATCCTTGCTTATGAGTAGACAACGTTTAGAGTGAACTGATCACTTCAGAGACAACGTATTCATGGTGTGCTAAGCTCTAAAAAAACGATGGAATAACAAGCTGGAAAACTAGCAAGGATTGCTTATGAAATTTAGACTATTTCAGCGTGTTCCAGCATACATGTTGATGTTACAACGAATATTCACTGTGCATGTGCTGGATTCGCATACAGAGATGCTGACCAAACGAAAAACTGGACTTTTTCTACATTTCACTTTATTTGAAACGATTGAATGCAATATAAATATTTGCTCACAACACACCGAATAGGAATCCAATACGCCAAACAATCTCTAAGCGAGATATTCCATTAAATTTTAATTTATAATCTTGCTATGAATCATTATATTATTTCTAAGCATTACATTATTTCTAATGACCGTTTGTTTGATTGTCATTATATCTTAGTGAAGTGTTAACCTTCGTTTGGGGCTTGAACTCTATGCCTATAGTTCTGTTTGTTCCTGCAATCCCAAACAAGGAAAACAAAATCAGAACAAATATATGTAACATTTTAGTAACCTCAAAGTGGGCTTCTTGCATTTTTGTTTTAGATTATATCAACAATTTCTCCCTACATCTGAGAGAGTAGTAAGTTTAAGTTTCTTCAAGTCTTACTTGAGACCAGCAGAACGGCCGTTGCAGAGCGCAAGCAGAGGTTACTGGGTAAGAAACATTGAAATATGCCCGCAATATAAAAACTTCCGGACAACATAAGAAAATGGAGTCGGAGTTAAGCTCATTTGACCTTCTGTGGATATCGAGCAGATCATGCACGAGCTTGCAATGAATTATGAAAGAATACCTGCTTCTTCTTCTAATATAAAAATATATATCACTCGCTGCAACATGCTTTAAAAAATAAAAAAAATTTAATATCTGATTAAACTACACATATAATTCTAAAACCTTGGAATCTATGTACACAACATCCATGTCATCCTTTTTATCAAATATCTATTTTGACTTGTCATATCAGGTAAATCTTTGGGGATGCCAAATTTTTATATTATCATATGATAATTAATTTATATGAACTTGAGTTTTTATTTTTATTTTTTATTTTTAAAAATTTTGTATTTAATTATGTATATCAATGTAATCTATATATTGTAATATTATTGCCTGCAATTTTAAAAACAAATAAAAAAATTGCTTTTTTGGAATCGTTAGGACTAAGGATGCCATGGGTTTTTATTAAGGTTGTCCACTTAGGATAAGAATGCTAGATTTCATTTGTAACTTTATTTTGTGTTTTCTATCTATATATATTTTGAAAACAATAAAAATATAATATAGAAAATTAAAACATAAACAAAAATAATTAAATAAATAAATAAAACAAAACATTAATATAATATAACTTAAATTAGTTGATATAATTTATTTAAAAACACATACAATTATGTTATTTTTTATTATTATAAATAAATAAAATTTAATAAAAGGTTTGTAAATAAATAAATGAAAACAGTTTTATTAAAAATATATATATATATATATATAAATACAAATTAACAATAAGTAAATGAACAAAATATAAACATAAAAAGTATTCTAGGTAAAACATAAAATAATGTTATTAATAAAATTAATATGCGTCCTTAAAATCGAAGGCAGATGCTGTCGCAGTTACGCCTTCTTTTTAATTTTTTAATTTTTTTGCACAGTGGGACCCGAAACATCTTCAGTTGGGGGGGTGGGGGGTATTCGCATAGTCATTGAAACTGCTAAGACTTATCATAGAGATCGTTTGTTTGCAAACTCCTCTCTAACCCAGATAGTCTACTTTTAGAGGGGGCAGCCACTGAAAGGGTCGACCCTCTCTCCCTATTGCGCAATCATTACATAAAGACACATTTATCTTAAAAAGTATTAGTTAATAAACAAAATAATAAAATTTTAAATTTTAAATGAACTTAGAATTTTCTCAAAATTTTATGATTGTTGTGCTAACTTGCTTTTCGCAAGTCACTTAGAAACAAGTTTTGACAAGAAGCGTTGCTATTTTCAGGTATAAGAGAATTTTTTTTATTCTCTTTAACTTTTTGTTAAGCACATATTTTCCTATATTTTCAATGCTCTAACAAGTTTGTTGCAGGGAAATACTAAACTTTGTCAAGTTTAAAGACAAACAAATGGCATGTAGAAATAATTCCCAGAATCACATAAAATTTTTAGAAAAAAATGTTCTAGCTAAATCTTGAAGGAGTTGAGTTTCCCTTGTGTATGTCATGACATTTTGCTACCACAAAGAAGCCTTTCATAAACCAATTACACCATGTCATGATTACTTACCCTTTTTTTCCTTCCAAGCTTATTCTGCCATGGCATGTTAGAGTCTAAGTTTTCACTGCCTTATACATCATGACTTCCCGCATGTCTACCTTTATGAGTCGCACACATTTTCCTCATTTTAAGTTTATCTTTTGCCTTCTGAATAAAACCATTCATTTTATCTTTTGCCTTCTGAATAAAACCATTCAGCTTCCTTTCCATGACTACACTTATCCCTTCTATAAAAACTGTTTGACCCTCATATCTTTCATCTATAGTCATACCACTTATTATGTACAACTCATGTTGACTGATGTGGGATTCCTTAAAGCCCGCCTTTCAACAAGTCTTTCTCCATCAACCTCATCACCTTATATGGGATAGAGACTAGAGTTCATTTTTAGTACCTTGAGGCTTGCATGCCTTAATGGCAAGTTCTCTCGCTGACCATCATGAGAATATATCAATGTCCCTTGATTGTTAGATCTTGCAAGTGGCTTGGCATCAACTCAACTATTCTCACTTTGCACGATGTACTTAGGTACCTTGGCACTCATTGACATCAATGGTGAGATTGCCTCGCATTGGTTAACACCATTCATCAATGGTCGGTAATCTAATGACTTCTTTCCATGTTCGAGATCGACACATTTATTTACATGGTAAGAATTGTACCATTTGGTTTTGTAGTAGGTGAAGACTATATACTTTTCATGACATCATCAACAGTTTTATAGTAGCATACTTCCAGCCATATGAGACTACCACAGTTCTACCTTGAGCTCTCATCTTTTACTTCATCCAACCAAGCAGCAGTTCAAATCCTTCACTTCACATTTTATGATCCAGCAGTAGCCGCCACATTCCTATTACATAGTTCATCAACTTTTTGGGTAAGTGGGGGTATGTTGTTTTCTAATATTTAACCATGTAATTCCATCAATGCTAGAAAATGAACGAATTTGGAAAATTCCCTCACTACATTCCCTTTCTCCTTTTCATAAACCTAATCTATCTTAAGTTGGGAGGGTTTAACTATTCATTACCATATTCATCATCTCATTTACCCTTAACCAACATGTTTTTCCCATACTATGCTATATATATTGGCATGATTCATAATATGAAGAAAATGGCTTTCTAATATACATTTATGGTTCATCATTTCTAATGCATAAATCTTATGTATTGCAGCAAAAATACAAGTAAAACGAGCAAATGTTGTTAACACAAGAACCATCATTTCTTACACTTATGGTTGTCACACAAGAACCAACCATAAGGGAAATTGCTGTCACTCATGCATTTCAAATCATGGAATGATTTACTGTTACATACCATCATCATGTAAATCCCAACTATAAATCCAAAAGTTAAAAAGAAAATCAATGCATAGTTGCACGAGGACATGCAAACAATCAAGTTGGGGGGTATGTTGAGCCGCAAAAACACCACATTTTATTCATCTTTACATACCATTTATCACCTTATTCCTATCTTATCATTCCATAAAATCATTAATATTCACCACTTTTATAATAAATATGGGTTTATATTACCATTTTCCAAACCATTTATTTTTTAGTATTTTGAGTGAATTTGTGGTTAATTATTGAGAAAAATAACATATTTTCATTATACTTTAAAGTTGGGTGAGTTTGGTGATGCTTACAGGTGTATTTGAAGACTTTAACAAGCTCAAAAGTGACCACCTAGCCTCTTCGGATTTCATCTCCTAGATGTGAGCTAACTTCAAGGAGAAGATCATGGAGATGTGGAGAGAATATCTCATCCAATATTTGTTGAGGATTTGAAGGGATGAGTTGTAAATTTGTTGAGGATTTGAAGGGATGAATTGTAGATTTGTTTAGGATTTTGAGGGATAAGTTGAGAGAATAGTGGATCTGTAATTATGATTAGTTATCTTGAATTGCTGTATAAATATGAGGGCTCTCTCCTCATTTGTTTAGAGGCCTCTATAATGGTTTGGAAGTAGATAATAGTTCAGAGTTAGTCATAGAATAGATGTTGAGTTTTATGTAATGGAGATGATGTTTAATGCACCTCCTTTGACTCTCTTATGTTAATATAGATTTCCAGCTATTTCTTTCTTATGAGTTGTTAGTATAGAATTTCAGTTATTTATTTCTTATGCATTTTCAGTATTGATTTTATGTGAGCTCACAAGTTATTGTCAATTGCTTTATACCAATTTATTTTATGCAATTGTAGTATTTATTTATCAAGTTAATTTATGCAATTTCATGTTTTCTGCAATTAGATTTATTTCAATACAATTTTATGTTTTCATAACTTAGATTCAATTTCAGTTATAGATTAAGTTCAGTGACACTCTGGCCTGCATATATTTTTTCTGTACCTCACAAGTTTACGCTCTCTCTCTGGGTTGAAAATTAAATCGTTGGATATATGTTATAGTTTGTTTAATATTTTTCCCCAACATTCCTTTGACATAAAATTTTTGTAGGCCTTACGTCTTCCCTCTTGGATCCAATCCCTCCCACCTATTTATCACAAACTAAGTACTAACAGGATCCATCGGAGCTATGACTCTGATGTTGTTATTTTCAAATGTCATCACACACTTCTTAAAATTAATCACTTCCAAGCTGTCATTTGCCCATCTAATCCCTGACAGCATGGGATATGAACCTCCACCATCACCAACTCCAATAGCATCAGAATCATCATAAGTCTTCATTCCTCCAGCTTCCACGAAAAGACGCAGAACTCACCCAATCGGTGTTACTCTAGCTTGGTTAGCCAGGTGCAGCTACACAGGGGACCAAACCAACTATGGGCTCCCCATTTTTTCCCATGTCTACTTTGTTAAAATATTGACGTCTAAGCCTAGATCTAATATGACTGAATCTACCTTGTAGTCCCCAATCTGAATATTCATTCGTATCTCTTTTCCCATCTTTTTCTTATGTAAAGAGTTCACCGCAGACTCCTTCTGTCCCTTGGCTGGTCGATGGAACATATTCTCCATCTCGTCAAGAGCATCGGGATATTTTTTCAGCAACAAGAAACGTTCAAAGAAGTTTTGCAAGGTACCATGCTGTCACGATGGCTCTTTGATCGAAGTTGAATCAAAAGCAGTTGGAATTTCATAAACATGCAACTTACCCGGATCTCTTCTTATCGCATCACGTGCTTTAAAGAATGTATCTCTCTCATCGTCGACATCGAACTGCAGCTTCTTCTTTCCAGTCAACCGAATTTATGAAAATGGGTTATCTTCTCCCGTCGTCGCACCTCTGCGAGTAATGACAACAACATCAACATCTTGCATCCTAGGTTTTGCTGAGATCGTTGCAACTGTTGGCCCTTGGTTTAGGTTCGGTGGGGGATTCACTGGTTGGTTTACATTCTGATTTGTGTTCTGATTCTGATTTTGAATTTGGTTCTAGTTCTGGTTCTACAACTGTGCAACATTTCCTGCCTACCACTTTGCGATCAGCTGTGGACAGTTCTCAATAGTGTGGTAAAAAACGATACAATAAGTACACTATGGTTGCGATTGCGGGAAATATCTTTGATAATGTCCCAGCACTATGCAATTATAACATTACACTGGTCCATGACCTCGTCCTCCTCCTTTATTAAAGCCTCTACCTCGTCCTCCTCAGAATCCTCCGCGGAATCCTCCTTGCTACTGATATTGTGGCTGATTGAATTGCTGTTGTGGGGGATTCGGTTGCTGCTGAACATATTGTTGCGGAGCCGTCTATATATGATTGTACTGTGGTTTTGGCACAAACTGCAGTACAAACTGCATCTTTGCTACAAACTACGGTTGAGGTGGTGGATGTACCACCCGTGGATGTTACTGTGGTTGCTGCACTGTTCAATGGTCTTCTCCCTTCAAATAGTACATGTCCATTGTTCTATCATGGAGTAAATCAGATGCATGACAATCCTTATATTCATGTCGAACAGATCGACAAAATGTGTAGTATAAATTCATTGGCTTCATGACCATCTTCTGCATATCTCCACAATCTTCATGTTGATTCCCATAAACTTGGTAGATATGACACCATGGCATACCTCCATAACTTAATGGGTTTGGCCCTTTTGACAACATGTAGTTTAGGAAATCTTGGCATTGATCCTTATGATGCCCCTCTACGCGACATCGAGTACACCAAACTTCCTCGTGATGCTCTTTCCCTTTCTTGATAGCTTCTAATTGGGGGATCAAATTCGCCAGTTGTGTTTGAATCTGGTCATACTGACTGCATTTTCTCCAACATGTGAAGCTTCTAACTTCATCGCAATCTCCAGAGCCTCGCTTCATGTCGCAATATTTTGCTGCATCAACGGTAGTCGGATATGAGGTACTAACACCATAATGAGCCATTCCTTATGCTAAGCATCACTCATCTCAAATATGCCTCTTGCCATCAACGTCTTGAATCACTGATCGAAATCCCAGACAGTTTGATTTGGATATTGCTTAATCTCCTTCAGTTATTTGATATATTACACCTCAAATTTTTGTTTTCTGAACTCTTCAATCGATTCTTTTCTAATTTCTGCCAGAGTCTTCGCTGGAGTTCCCTTAGGAACTTGTACAAACTTCATGAACCAATCCAGTGCGTGATGTCAAAGGGTCGTCGCCAATTGGCCCTTCTTGACATCATCATCCAGAGTTTGTTTGACAGTCCACACTGCTTCACACAAGAATCAGTATTGCTTGGGATCCTCAGTCCCCTTCCCATGAAACAGGGGTAACTTCACATCATCACTCACCATCCAGGGCCTTCTTCCTATAGTCGTTGATCCGCTACTATTAGAGTGTTGTTGACATGTCGAACAAGTCAGTGCCGAACTCGTGTTTCTTCCTAAGTGTGGTGCAGTGCATAGAGGTGTGGGTATGTTGTTGCCCTAGGTCAGTCTTTCTTTGGGATTAGGCATAGCTTGGTCATCTCCTTTGTCGCTATAGGGTCACTTCAACCTGTGTGGTCTTCTCTCGCGGTCTCGCGGTTCGGTCACAGCAGGACTCTCTTCTGTCCTCTGCCTCTTATCTTGCCAAAACCTTGCTCCTCCTATCACAAGACCACTTCCTTCCTCGGCTTCTCTCACAGTCCCATTGTAACTTCCATCCATATACCCCGTATCATTCCATCCAACCCTCGTCTCTGCGATACCCGTAGCCTCCACACACCAACGTTCTACTCGGTGGAGTTCATATTCAATATGCCTTTTTCATAGATGAGCATATTAATAGACAATTGAAAAGAGAACTGAAACCTACCTCTCGTCCCGTTGAAAAAATCCATTTCTGTGTCGCTACAATATTTAACTGTGTCGATCACGAACTCAATGATATAGCCCTCCAAGATACTGTCACGCCAAACTTCAACAACTCTTGATGATTTGTTGTCTACCTCTTGCAACTACTGGATCAGTTCTGGGGTCCAGCCAGTTGGCTCACCTCCTTGGAAATTTGTTTTTTTGATATGTCAACCGCACCAGCCACTGATATAAGATGATTGAAAACTTAGAAAAAAAGACTTGTGTATGTCAGAATACAAGTATTTTTCCAGCCACTTCGACGTTGTTACTCCAGGGTTTTGATTTTATTTCTCAACAGATTCTCGTGCCTTCTGGTCAAACCAGTCCTGAATTTCCGGTTTCGTCAGATGCCACAACATGTCCTCCTTCCCTTCGTACCATGGTCCCACCAATGGAACCATTTGTTGACACAAAAATTGGTGATAGATATTCTCTCTCTGTCGACACCCAAACCACCATTATCTCCTTAAGCACCACCCCAGACAGGTTTTACCCCATCCGACAACACCTGTAGAGCAGATGAAGTCTCACCCAAGATGTTCAAGGGAGAACTATCGGAACCAAGTTTTCGCAGTGTTGTAACACCCCGCTTTTGAACCCATGGTATTAAAATTGTACATGATGTATATATTGTATTGAAATCATGGCGAGGATATTATTACCAAGGCCCTACCACTGATTTGGTGTTTTGTGTATCGACGATCAAGATCGATGCCGATAGGTACTGAGTGCTAAGTAGGGAACATTACATTTTGAAGTTATCATGTAAATATACAATTTAATAAAAATACCACAGCTAGCTATGCACTGCAATGTAAGATATGGGGGCATGATTTCACAAGGAATAGGGAGGGGAGTTAGTCAAACTCCTAAGCCATAGGGTGAGACGAGATTTCAATGAGAAAAACTATAAACCCTCAACTAACTTTCCATCCTCTGTCCTCAATCATTCAATTCTTCTAGAAGAGCGGTTGAGGGAGTTAATGCCTTGGGCAGAGCAAGGCATGGTAGTCGGTTTCATGACTGAGCCTGCCTCCAACCTGCAACCTACAGTCTGGGAAGCCGCCTTATTGCTTCTGAAGCAAGTAATCATTGGGATGTGTTTCGAGTTCATCATCCTGAGGTGCCCAGTATGTCTTTGTCATTATGATCCATTATTCAACAAATTATTCTGATCCATTATTTGGCAAGGGGGAAATTATGCATGGTTCACTCTTTGGATTCATGGAATGGGTTGTTCTGCAGCATTTCTCCTATGTTACAGAGTGGTATGCAAACCCTGGTTATCTGTGTTATAGTGTGGATCCTTGTGTTGCTGTGTCTCCTTGTGGTTTACTGTGATGTGCACCCTGGTTTGGGTCTGAACTGTATGCAAGACTTAGGAGTGGAAGAGACACTGAATGGGCTTGATAAACCTAGTGTAGAGAGGAACCTCACAAAAGATAAGAGTGGCTAGTGAATATTCTATGCACACCTTGAAGAGCACTGGACATGAAGACATAACCTGAGGGACCGTGGAGCGGAGAAGGGGATGCTTCCTTGTGTTGGGTGTGTAGGCATTGTGGATGCCAGGATAGATAGATCTTGTGGAGGCATCCCTAGCTCTTGAATGATCCACTAGCTTATCCATTCTTCCTTTCCATTGCCTTAGCATCTTGATTAACCCAAACATAGATTGGCTTAGCTGACAACCTGATAAACCCAATTGTATATTGGCTTGGCTGGGCAACCTGATAAACCCAATTGGAAATTGGCTTGGATGAGATGCCTAATAAACCTAACTGGTAGTTGGCTTGGCTATGTCTTGTTGTGCATTTTTTCATGTGTGATCCTTGGCTGGACATCCTGATAAACCCAATTGTGAATGTTGGCTTGGCTAAGTATCCCGATAAACCCAACATTGAGTTGGATTGGCTGTGTATCCTGATAAACCCATCTGTTGGCTTGGATGGTCCTTAATGTGAATGTTGGATTGAATGTGTGCAATCTAATAAACCCAATTGTTAGATGGCTTGGCTGTGTAGCTTGATAAACCCAACACTGTATTGGATTCATTTCGTCCAGCCTGATAAACCCAACTATGTGTTGGCTTGGTTGGATAGTCTGATAAACCCAACTGAAGGTTGGCTTGACTATGTGTGATATGATCTGGTTGTGTGTGAGTCTGTTGTTCCCTACTTCCTTGTGGAAGTCATGTCTAGCTCGAGGGTGGCAGTTGTGTTGAGATATTAATGAACACAACTGGCTTATGGTTGGGTGGAACGTTGCAGTGACATAGGTAGTTCCAGGACAGCTTCAACTTCAAGATAAGTATTCTATGTTATTCTTATTTATGCAATGTATTTTCTTATGAATGAATTGAATATGATGAATGCTTGCTAATGATTTTAGTATAGTTTATTGTTGTTATATGTTCTTGCATTTGCATCTGTATATGCCTTGTATATTTCAATGCATTTTTATTGTGATCATGGAGGCTAGAAGCCTGGTTATAGAGTCAGAAGGCACCTGAATTAAGTGTTTTTGCACTCCATAATCTGCCTATGAGAGGCAGAGGAGAGAAGTTGAAACAAGGTAGAATGTTGGTTTTCCGCACCTCGAAATCCACCTGCGGAAGGCAAAAGTTGGAAGCAGAGAAAGAGCCGAAAATTCCAAGGCAAAAGTGTGTTTTCTGCACCTTGGAATTTGCCTACGGAAGGTGAGAGGTGGAAAATGGGAAAAAGGTTAAGGAGAAAATTTGTTTTTCCAATTTTCAAGGTCCACAGTTGAAGGAGGAAAGGCGGAAATCAGAAGGCAGAAAGTGGACAAGTCAAGGTATCGATTTGTTGAGTTCAGATTCTCGAGTTCCGTAGTGGAACGCAGAAAAGGGGAATGCGGAAGGTAGAAAGTGGTTGAATGATTATGTTGAATGTTGGTTTTTCGATTCCTGAGTCCCGCAGCGGAAGGGCAGAATGTAGAAGGCGGAAAGGGTGATGAATGATTCTGTCAAATGTTGAGTTTTGGAATCCCAAGTTCCGCAGCAGAAGGAGGAAGGATGAAGGAAAAAAAGTGTTTAAATGACTCCATCACACATTATGTATCCACTTACCGGATTCTGTAGCGGAAGGAAGAAAGGATAATGCAGAAAGCAGAGTGTGGAAAGGACATGTTCAGTGCAGAAATGACCTTTCCAGTTATAGAGTAGATCTATCAAGAACATAACGACTACTACAATGGTTTTTAAGCATGAGAATTAATTTTAAAAGATGTTACATGACCCATTTTGTGCTGAAAGAGATAGTAAAGATAAATTTTAAACTATTCCGCATATCAGTTAGGTGTATGGGCTCTGAGTTCATGGATATCGTGGTATATCAGAGTAATGGGTACACTACATTGTGGTATTAGAGTGAGCAGTTGAAGTCACGTTCTCCTCTACAGAGGGGAGGGGACATGACAAGTGTGAAGGAGGACCTTGCATCTACTTGCCAAATCATCGCAACATTATTCAACAGATCTAATTATTTAGATTATGCATTAACAGAATCAATTTATCATTCAATAGATCACATTGGCATACTTGAATTACAACAAAAACATCGATGCATAAATAGATCTAAGAGTGTATCATGATTCATAGTAGAGAAACATCACATCAATCCAAGGTACACATCACATTCACATTTAGATCACAGAAAATGGGAAAATAGAAAGATAGAAAAAGACACAATGGTTCTGCTCATTCTCCGTCATGCCATATTAACCTTCGCAACAAAATACAGATTCTCCAAAACAGTTCCTTAGTTCACATACATAGATCAAAGGATCTTAGTTCATACCCAGATATTAATCCTTAAAAAGAATCCAAGTAAGAAGCCAAAAAAAAGACTTAACACTTTCAATTCTACATCTATTTATAGGCTTGCGCCTTTACATTGGTGGTCCACTTAAGCCAACTGCCTAACTACTTATAACAAAATATACAAAATAATGACCACAATCCACATAATGCGGTCCAAATCTACAAACTATGACCAAAATACATAAAATATACTTAATATGCCTTGCACGTCGTTTTTCACCTTGCGCTGGATCTTTGACTTTGTGCAGCATCCGCGATGCTGTACAACTAACTTGCCCCAAAATTTCCTACCAACACTCTGCTTTAGATATGAGACCTTAGTCTCCCTTTACAATCACCTCATACACCTTCCCGACCCTTCTCCACACTGACACCTTCTCTCCTTGGTCTCCTTCCTTAGACGCCACTATCTTCCATACCAGGCCTTCTTGCTGATTCAAGGAGGGTGTTGAGGGATTTTACAACATTCTCGGTGTTATATGGAGAATGACAACTTCCCTCTAGCTCACTCCAACCTTTTGTTCGGAGTGATTCACTTATTTTATCAGTTTTTGGTACCTAGGGGAAAAATACCCTAGGTAGCCTACCTTAAGCCTACGTTAGGTTACTTTTTATATTATTTTATGTTATAATTTTAAGTTGACATTTTATAATTTCAAACTGATATTTTAAGGTATGTTGGCCTGGATATTTTTTAAAAATGAGTGTGAGAGGCTATTTATAAGCCTCTACTCACTTCATTTTAACAGAAGACAAGTGGGATAAAACATTATGCACTTATTCTACCCAACTAGGGATATTTGAAGTGAGGTGCCTCCTCTTAAGGAAGACATTTTCTGGATTTTGATGAAAAATTCTTGAATTTTCTTTGGTTCAATGCTCTTGCAAAGGTGACGCTGTGATTGGTTGGTTAAACACGTGCACAAGGAGGTATCTAGGGGTTTTCTTATTCCCTCTTTGTTAATTGTTGATGGATCATGTATGTTTATGGATTGAATGATATCCATTCGGGTTTCATTTTGTCTTTCCTAGATATTCATCAACTTTTAGTCACTTTGGTTGTAGAAGTACATCCTTCTAGGGTTAGAACCTTAAGACTTTAGGGTTAGTTGTAAAACCTGATCTAAGCTTCTCAAGAGGTAGGTTAGTCACTCCTTAGATGCCCTAGGTTAGGGCAAGGTTTTCTCCCTTATCCCCAAACCTCTTTTCCTTCAAATATCTTGCAGTTTCATGTGTAATTTTTCATTTTCATGGTAGAATTAGGGTTAGAAGTAGGTCTGCAATTTTATGTTAAAAACCCTAAAAAATAATTTTTTTTTCATTTTTTTTTCTTTCTTAAATTTTTGGCCCTCTCTCCTACAATTCTTCCCTACCCTAAAGTTTCCCTATAAACCTTAGGGATAAATTTTAGGATGCCCTGAAAATACAAAAAAATCATAAAACTTAAATTTATCCCTAAAAAAAGCCCTAAACAGTCCTAAAATCCTACCTAAAGGTTCCCTAACCCTCTCTCTATTCTAGTGAAGTTTCAGTCCATCCTTTTGGTTTTTTTCAAGGCCCCAAGAACATGTGGATAGTCCTTTTGATGGACTATAACATTGTCTAGGACTGCCTCTAACAATCCACTACAAGATTGTCAACTTGTGCCAATGCTTCCTCTCCCACTTTCACAAACCTACCACACAAGCAAACAAACGATTGCTAGTTGTTTATTGGTGTATTTTGCTATTAAATAAAGGACTAATTTCAAAGTTTTTGTACCCATATATCATACTATTATATAGTTTTAGTTATGGTTGTTTCAAACTTAACGGTGAACAAAAGAATTACATTATCTCTGTCCTTATCATAACTGATAAACACCTTGGAAAAGGACCAAACAATATTGTTTTTGAATGTAATGTATCACTAAATTACATAATACCACTATGTACATAAAGTAGTTAATGTACTCGTGAACATATGAATGACAGCTGCTACCTTTACAATTGATGTAGTCATTGATGTTAGAAGCATAGACAAGGATGATATATTATTGGATTCATACTGATTACCTTTGCAAATTTTGTTGTTACAAGTGTTGTTGCATGAAATATTTACATATTTAATGATGAATGGGTATAAGTGATGTTTCTTTCCTATTTCGGTGGCTTGTCAATGTCTCATTAGAAACACAATTACCTAATTGGATGAATGAAACTCACTTTTATGATATATGCTTAAACTAAGACCTAAATTGGTTAATTGTTATCCTTGGATGAATGTGCTACTAAGGTTGATATGGTAATAACATTTACTTGATTCATATCCACACATACAATATATTTTCTCCATTCCTTGAATTGAATCCAATAAGGCATTGGTCACTAACACTCTTCAAAGAAGATATCATTTGGTGTTTTAGTGCTCCTTACATGGTTACATTAGGGCTCCCCCCTAGGAGTTTTTGAATTCCAAAGAAGTTTGGGAAGAGTGGATAAGGTGACAGTGGTCACCCTCTCCCTCATATGTTTTTTGGTGACTAGCCCTGCTAGTTTACCTGGTAAAATTTTGGCGCTGTTGCCGAGGACCATTTCAAAATTTGAAGAGGTTGTTAGAGTCAGTCACACCCATGGAAAGAACAACATCCGATAAGAAAATTGAGGTAAGTATTTCTTGGTATTTTGATATTATTGTCAAGGACTAATATTGCATATCTTACCCAAAGACTCCACAAAAAAGAAGCCCGATAAGGCTTAACATTTTGGCGTCATTATCAGGACCTCAAATTTGTGGAGGTGAATTTCCTGGGCAAGAACAATATTGTTGGTAAGTCTTGAGTCCCCTTTTATACGATTGCATATATTTTTCTTTAAAGGACTAACTTGCAGGCTTATCTAGCGACTCCACAAAGAATTTTTCCCATTACAATCATCTTAGGTACGCCTTCGTTTTGTTTAGTACTTTGGTGAAATTCGTTGATTTAACTTGGTAGGTCTCTCCCGACGACTCAAACTATAGAAAAATAAAAGAAGTGCTCTATGATGACAAGGAATCCTGATGATATGACATCCAATTACGAATTATGGATGGATATATTGGATTTTTCATGCATTCTGGGATATCCACACTAGTATGTCATTAAATATGGAGGGGAAGAATTTTTTTCATTATTCTAGCAATATAAGTATCATGCAACAACACATGTTTGGGCAATCATGAAATTTATTCAAGCAAGCAATGTCATACACACAGATATCATAATGAAGTTCTTCCTCTTATCTCTCCACTTAGAGGTCAAGTTGACTGTCAGAAATTGGTACGAAGGATTTCCTCGTAAATTTTTTTCTTCACTCAAGCAGTTGATCGACGCATTCAGTAAGGATTGGGATTATTATATGGAAGAACATGTAAGAAACATTGTGATTGACCATATGTGGGAGGAAAAATTGGGAAATAGAGAGACACAAGATGGTTCTAGCGAACAAATCAAAGAGGATATTCCATTTGAATTTAAAGCCTGATAATCCAACCATTGTAGAAATGGAAGTATATATCACTCTGATTGACCAATCAAAGTTCCCAGGTTACTTAGACAGACTACCACATGAACTATGGAAGTATTTTAGTGATCAAAAAGAGGATTATCTTGAAGAATTGGTCGCAAAATTTTTCTTGTTATTTGCAGAGAAAGTTGAGCTAGAAGAAGATGTTTATATGTTATTGTTTGCTCTTCACTTGGAAGGAAAGGCCCGTGTTTGGTTCAGAGGTTTGTTGAAAGCTGAGATATCTTTTGTACCAGAATTGATTGAACTACTTTGTAGACACTGGTGCCCTGGAAAACAATGTAGATGGATACCTCCTATTGAGCATGCAAGGAACTTGTTCAATAAAGAGATACAAAATGAATACCAGGTTGAAGAAGCTAATGATATCTCTAGCACAATAGATGAAGTTCCTCATATAGATGAATATGATCATGGTCCTATATGTGAATATCAGGAAGTCCTAGTTGAAGAGGTTGAAAAATAGAAGGAAAGGGTGAGTTCTCCTTTCAAACACACAACAATTTCTTATGAGATCTCATATTTCTTGGAGCATAATGACAGAACTATCGAGCACGACAATTATTGGAAATTTATGCACCCGCCTCTCTATGATTCTTCAAGACCAAGTAGTGTTTCTTTTGGGATTTTCAGTGATGAATGATTTGAAGAATAAGTTAATAAAATTATCCTCACACTCGAAGAAGAAGTTGATGAATATTATATGGATCAACTTGAGCCAAAATTTGACATTGTTTGGGATGAATAATTCCTGCTCACCTCAAGCAGGGATATAGAAGACATGATTTGTGAGGGTCCTATTGGTCAAGATATGATTATTCCATCTCCATATTATGCTAATGATGATGATTGGGTTAATCCCTTTTATCTTACATTTGAGGATGAAGTACCTCAGGATGTGGGTCCTCTTGCTATTATAGATGATTTCCATATGCAAATGGTTTACTATGATGAAGAGTTTGAAAATTTGGAACCCCATATCTATGGTGATATCTCCATATATTCAAATTAGTGGTATTTATCCAACACCATGGATGAGGAAGCATGTTATACATATGATTCTCTTGTAGATGTTCAACCTATGATGAGCCTAGATTATCTTTCTCAGTCGTGTTCCTCAAGAAGTGTTGAAGAATTTGTTCAACCCGCTGTACCCTATATCGGTAAGTTTTTAATGATGCATTTCAATAAGACCGAGGCTGGTAGGTGGACATGTATGATTTTCATTCCTCAATTTCATAGTATTTATTGTTTATATTTTCATTTGAAACATGAAGGTAAGAATTATATAGCTAGCAATTTCAAAATTTCAAGGAATATTCTGAATACTGAGCATGAATGCTACAAAGCTGAGTGATGTACTCATATATCCAAATATATGCTTAAGTAAATGTAGGGACAAGTTGTGGTTGATGTATGAATATTTGCAAAGACATGCTTTAATAATTTCCTCTCAAGCTCAGAATCATCGGGCAAGTTTCAGGCAATTTTTTTTCTTGATGTCAATGTATAATATAGGTGTCCCATACACAAGTCCAATACAAGCATGGATCAATAAAGGTTGTCAAGAAATCCCTCTCCACAACACCAATTTTAGGTCTTCCATGTTATTGTAATGGTTTGATTTCCATTTCTCACTCAGATAGAGATCCTAGTGCATACTCAACATATCATCGATGAGGTATTATCATGGATTGTGTATAAAGACAAAGGTAAGATAACATGTATGAATTGTTTGCTCAGATGTCTACATTGGTGGTATGATTGCTTTTAACCCTTGGTTATTATCATGTTTAGGGTAGGAAGGGCTAGTGGCATTTTTAAAGTGTTAGAGTGTTGTTGACACATCGGACAAGTCAGTGCTGAACTCGTGTTTCTTCCTAAGTGCGGTGTAGTGCACAGAGGTGTGGGTATGTTGTTACTCTGGGTCAGTCTTTCTTTGGGAGAAGGAATAGCTTAGTCATCTCCTTCATCGCTATAGGGTCGCTTCATCCCGTGTGGTCTTCTCTCTCAATCTCGCGTTTCGATTGCAACAGGACTCTCTTCCGTCCTCTGCCTCTTCTCTTGCTGAAACGTTGCTCCTCCTATCATAAGACCACTTCCTTCCTTGGCTTCCCTCATAAGCCCATCGTAACTTCCATCCATCTACCCCGTATCATTCCATCCAACCCTCGTCTCTGCGATACCTGCAACCTCCACACACCAAAGTTCTACTCGGTGGAGTTCATCTTCAATATGCCTTTTTCGTAGATGAGCATATTAATAGACAATTGAAAAGACAAATGAAACCTACCTCTCATCCAATTGAAGAAATCCCTTTCTGCGTCGCTATAATATTTAACTATTTTGATCGTGAACTTAGTGATATAGCCCTCCAAGATACTGTCACGCCAAACTTCAACAACTCTTGATGATTTGTTGTATACTTCCTGCAACTGTTGGATCAGTTCTGGGGTCCAGCTAGTTGGGTCACATCCTTGGAAATTTGTTTTTTGATATGTCAACCGCGCCAGCCACTGATACAAGATGATTGAAAACTCGGAAAAAAATACTTGTGTATATCAGAATACAAGTATTTTTCTAGCCACTTCGATGTTGTTCCTCCAGGGTTTTGATTTTATTTCTCAGCAAATTCTCATGCCTTTTGGTCAAACCAGTCTTGAATTTTTGATCTCGTCAAATGCCACAACATGTCCTCCTTCCCTTCATACCATGATCCTGCCAATGAAACCATTTGTTGACACAAAACCCGACGATAGAAATTCTCTCTTTGTCGACACCCAAACCACCATTATCTCCTTGAGCACCGGCCTAGACAGGTTTTACCCCGTCCGACAACACCTACAGAGCAGATGAAGTCTCACCCAAGATGTTCGAGGGAGAACTGTCGGAACCAAGTTTTCGCAGTGTTTTAACACCCCGCTTTTGAACCCATGGTATTAAAATTGTAGATGATGTATATATTGTATTGAAATCATGGCGAGGATCTTAAGGCCAAGGCCCTACCATTGATTTGGTGTTTTGTGTATCGGTGATCAAGATCGATGCCGATGGGTACTGAGTGCTAAGTCAGGAACATTACATTTTGAAGTTATCATGTAAATACCACAGCTAGCTATGCACTGCAACGTAAGATATGGGGGCATGATTTCACAAGGAATAGGGAAGGGAGTTAGTCAAACTCATAAGCCATAGAGTGAGACCAGATGTCAATGAGGAAAACCATAAACCCTCGACTAACTTTTCATCCTCTGTCCTCAATCATTCAATTCTTCTAGAAGAGCAGTTGAGGCAGTTAATGCCTTGGGCAGAGCAAGGCATGGTAGTCGGTTTCATGACTGAGCCTACCTCCAACCTGTAACCTGTAGTATGGGAAGCCGCGTTATTGCTTCTGAAGCAAGTAATCATTGGGATGCATTCCCAGTTCGTCATCTAGAGTTGCTCAGTATGTCTTTGTCATTCTGATCCATTATTCAACAAATTATTTTGATCCATTATTTGCCAGGGGGACATTATGCATGGTACACTCTCTGGAGTCGCGAAATGGGTTGTTCTACAGTGTTTCTCCTGTGTTACAGAGTGGTATGCAAACCCTTGTTATCTGTGTTACAGTGTGGAGCCCTGTGTTGCTGTGTCTCCTTGTGGTTTACTGTGATGTGCACCCTAGTTTGGGTTTGAACTGTATGCAAGACTTAGGAGTGGAAGAGACACTGAATGGGCTTGATAAACCTAGTGTAGAGAGGAACCTCACAAAAAGATAAGAGTGGATAGTGAATCTTCTATGCACACCCTGAAGAGCACTGGACAGGAAGGCATAACTCAAGGGACCATGGAGCAGAGAAGGGGATGCTTCCTTGTGCTGTGTGTGTAGGTATTGTGGATTCCAGGACAGATAGATCTTGTGGAGGTGTCCCTAGCTCTTGAATGATCCACTAGCTTATCCATTCTTCCTTTCCATTTCCTTAGAATCTTGATTAACCCAAACATAGATTGGCTTGGCTGACAACCTGATAAACCCAATTGTATATTGGCTTGGCTAGGCAGCCTGATAAACCCAATCGGAAATTGGCTTGGCTGAGATGCCTAATAAACCTAATTGGTAGTTGGATTGGCTATGTCTTGTTGTGCATTTGTTCATGTGTGATCCTTGGTTGGACATCCTGATAAACCCAACTGTGAATGCTGTCTTGGCTAAGTATCCTGATAAACCCAACAATGAGATGGATTGGCTATGTATCCCGATAAACCCATCTGTTGGCTTGGATGGTCCTTAATGTGAATGTTGGATTGAATGTGTGCAGTCTGATAAACCCAATTGTTAAATGGATTGGCTGTGTAACTTGATAAATCCAACAGTGTATTGGATTCATTTCATGCAGCCTGATAAACCCAACTGTGTGTTGGCTTCGATGGATAGTCTGATAAACCCAACTAAAGGTTGACTTGACTATGTGTGATATGATCTGGCTGTATGTGAGTCTGTTGTTCCCTACTTCCTTGTGGAAGTAATGTCCAGCTCGGGGGTGGCAGTTGTGTTGAGATATTAATGAACACAACTGGCTTATGTTTGGGTGGAACGTTGTAGCGACATAGCTAGTTGCGGGATAGCTTCATCTTCAAGATAAGTATTATATGTTATTCTTATTTATGGAATGTATTTTCTTATGAATGAATTGAATATGATGAATGCTTGCTAATGATTTTAGTATAGTTTATTGTTGTTAAATGTTCCTGCATTTACATCTGTATATGCCTTGTATATTTCAATGCATTTTGCTTATGATCATGGAGGCTAGAAGCCTGGTTATAGAGTCAGAAGGAACCTAACTTAAACATTTTTGCACCCCAGAATATGCTTGCAAGAGGTGGAAGGCGGAAGGCGGAGGAGAGAAGTTGAAACAAGGAAGGATGTTGGTTTTCTGCACCTCGGAATCCACCCACGGAAGGTAGAAGTTGGAAGCGGAGAAAGAGTAAAAAATTCCAAGGCAAAAGTGTGTTTTCTGCACCTTGGAATCTGCCTGCGGAAGGCGAGAGGCGGAAAATGGGAAAAAGGTTAAGGAGAAAATTTGTTTTTCCAATTTTTGAGGTCCGCAACGGAAGGAGGAAAGGTGGAAATCAGAAGGCAGAAAGTGGACAAGTCAAGGTATCGATTTGTTGAGTTCAGATTCCCGAGTTCTGTAGTGGAAGGTAGAAAGGTGGAATGCGGAAGGTAGAAAGTGGTTGAATGATTATGTGGAATGTTGGTTTTTCAATTCCTAAGTTCCGCAGTGGAAGGGTGGAATGTAGAAGGCAGAAAGGGGGATGAATGATTTCGTCGAATGTTGAGTTTTTGAATACTGAGTTCCATAGTAAAAGGAGGAAGGGAAAAGGCAAAAAAGTGTTTAAATGACTCCATCACACATTATGTATCTGGTTACCGGATTCCGTAGCGGAAGGCGGAAAGGATAATGCAGAAAGAAGAGTGTGAAAAGGACATGTTCAGTGCGGAAATGACGTTTCCAGTTACAGAGCAAATCTGTCAAGGACAGAATGACTACTACAATGGTTTTTAAGCATGAGAATTAATTTTAAAATATGTTACATGACCCATGACTGTGTTGAAAGAGATAATAAAGATAAATTTTAAACTATTCCGCATATCAGTCAGGTGTATGGGCTTCGGGTTCATGGACATCGTGGTATATCAGAGTAATGGGTACACTACATTGTGGTATCAGAGTGAGCAGTTGAAGTTGTGTTCTCCTCTGTGGAGGGGAGGGGACGTGACAAGTGTGAAGGAGGACCTTGCATCTACTTTCCAAATAATTGCAACATTATTCAACAGATCTAATTATTCAGATTATGCATTAATAGAATCAATTTAACATTCAATAGATCACATTGGAATACTTGAATCGCAACAAAACATCGATACATAAACAGATCTAAGAGTGTATCATGATTCATAGTAGTGAAACATCACATCAATCCAAGGTACACATCACATTCACATTTAGATCACAGAAAATGGGAAAATAGAAAGATAGGAAAAGACACAATGGTTCTGCTCAATCTCCGTCATGTCATATTAACCTTCGCAACAAAATACAGATTCTCCAAAACAATTCCTCAGTTCACAAACATAGATCAAAGGATCTTAGTTCATACCCAGATATTAATCCTCAAAAGGAATCCAAGTAAGAAGCCAAAAAGAAGACTTAACACTTGCAATTCTACAACTATTTATAGGCTTGCGCCTTTACATTGGTGGTCCACTTAAGCCAACTGCCTAACTACTTATAACAAAATCTACAAAATAATGACCACAATCCACATAATGCGGTCCAAATCTACAAACTATGACCAAAATACATAAAATATACTTAATCCGCCTTGCGCCGGATCTTTGACTTTGCGCAGCATTTGCGATGTTGCGCAACTAACTTACCCCAAAATTTTCTACCAATACTTTGCTTTAGCTATGAGACCTTAGTCTCCCTTTACAATCACCTCATACACCTTCCCGACCCTTCTCCACACTGACACCTTCTCTCCTTGGTCTCCTTCCTCAGACGCTACTATCTTCCATACCAGGCCTTCTTGTTGCTTTGAGGAGGGTGTTGAGCGATTTTACAACATTCTCGGTGTTATATGGAGCATGATGACTTCCCTCTAGCCCACTCCATCCTTTCGTTCAGAGTGATTCACTTATTTTAGCAGTTTTTGGCACCTAGGGGAAAAATACCCTAGGTAGCTTACCTTAAGCCTACGTTAGGTTATTTTTTATATTATTTTATGTTATAATTTTAAGTTGACATTTTATAATTTCAAACTGATATTTTAAGGTGTGTTGGCCTGGATATTTTTTTAAAATGAGTGTGAGAGGCTATTTATAAGCCTCTCCTCACTTCATTTTAACAGAAGACCAGTGGGATAAAACATTATGCACTTATTCTACCCAACTAGGGATATTTGAAGTGAGGTGCCTCCTCTTAAGGAATAAATTTTCTGGATTTTGATGGAAAATTCTTTAAGTTTCTTTGGTTCAATGCTCTTGCAAAGGTGATGCTGCGATTTGTTGGTTAAACACATGCACAAGGAGGTATCCAGGGGTTTTCTTATTCCCTCTTTGTTAATTGTTGATGAATCATGTATGTTTATGGATTGAATGATATCCATTGGGTTTCATTTTGTCTTTCCTAGATATTCATTAACTTTTAGTCACTTTGGTTGTAGAAGTACGTCCTTCTAGGGTTAGAACCTTAAGACTTTAGGGTTAGTTGTAAAACCTGATCTAAGCTTCTCAAGAGGTAGGTTAGTCACTCCTTAGATGCCCTAGGTTAGGGCAAGGTTTTCTCCCTTGTCACCAAACCTCTTTTCCTTCAAATATCTTTCATTTTCATGTGTAATTTTTCATTTTCATGGTAGAATTAGGGTTAGAAGTAGGTCTGCAATTTTATGTTAAAAACCCTAGAAAATATTTTTTTTTTCAAATTTTTTTCTTTCTTAAATTTTTGGCCCTCTCTCCTACAATTCTTCCCTACCCTAAAGTTTCCCTAGAAACCTTAGGGAGAAATTTTATGAGGCCCTAAAAATACAAAAATTCATAAAACTTAAATTCTGCCCTAAAAAAAAGCCCTAAATAGTCCTAAAATCCTACCTAAAGGTTCCCTAACCCTCTCTCTATCCTAGTGAAGTTTTGGTCCTTCCTTTTGGTTTTTTTCAAGGTCCCAAAAACATGTGGATAGTCCTTTTGATGGACTATAACATTGTCTAGGACTGCCTCTAACAGTCCACTACAAGACTGTCAACTTGTGGCAATGCTTCCTCTCCCACTTTCACAAACCTACCACACAAGCAAACAAACGATTGCTAGTTGTTTATTGGTGTATTTTGCTATTAAATAAAAGACTAATTTCAAAGTTTTTGTACCCATATATCAGACTATTATATAGTTTTAATTATGGTTGTTTCAAACTTAACGGTGAACAAAAGAATTACATTATCTCTATGCTCACCATAACTGATAAACACCTTGGAAAAGGACTAAACAATATTGTTTTTGAATGTAATGTATCACTAAATTACATAATACCACTATATACATAAAGCAGTTAATGTACTCATCAACATATGAATGACAGCTGCTGCCTTTACAATTGATGTAGTCATTGATGTTAGAAGCATAGACAAGGCTGATATATTATTGGATTCAAACTGATTACCTTTGCAAATTTTGTTGTTACGAGTGTTGTTGCATGAAATATTTACATATTTAATGATGAATGGGTATAAGTGATGTTTCTTTCCTATTTCGATGGCTTGTCAATGTCTCATTAGGAACACAATTAGCTAATTGGATGAATGCCACTCACTTTTATGATATATGCTTAAACTAAGACCTAAATTTGTTAATTGTTATCCTTGGATGAATGTGCTACTAAGGTTGATATGCTAATAACATTTACCTGATTCATATCCACACATACAATATATTTTCTCCATTCCTTGAATTGAATCCAATAAGGAATTGGTCACTAACACTCTTCAAAGAAGATATCATTTGGTGTTTTAGTGCTCCTTACATGGTTACATTAGGGCTCTCCCCTAGGTGTTTTTGAATTCCAAAGAATTTTGGGAAGAGTGGATAAGGTGACAATGGTCACCCTCTCCCTCATATGTTTGTTGGTGACTAGCCCTGCTAGTGTACCTGGTAAAATTTTGCCACGCTGTTGCCGAGGACCATTTCAAAATTTGAAGAGGTTGTTAGAGTCAGTCACACCCATGGAAAGAATGACATTCGATAAGAAAATTGAGGTAAGTATTTCTTGGTATTTTGATATTATTGTCAAGGACTAATATTGCATATCTTACCCGAAGACTCCACAAAAAAGAAGCCCGATAAGGCTTCACATTTTGGCATCATTACCGGGGACCTCAAATTTGTGGAGGTGAATTTCCTGGGCAAGAACAATATTGTTGGTAAGTCTTGAGTCCCCTTTTATATGATTGCATATATTTTTCTTTAAAGGACTAACCTGCAGGCTTATCTAGCGAATCCACAAAGAATTTATCCCATTACCATCATCTTAGGTACGCCCTTGTTTTGCTTAGTACTTTGGTGAGATTCGTTGAGCTAACTTGGTAGGTCTCTCCCGACGACTCCAACTGTAGAAAAATAAAAGAAGTGCTCTATGATGACAAGGAATCCTGACAATATGACATCCAATTATGAATTATGGATGGATAAATTGGATTTTTCATGCATTCCGGGATATCCACACTAGTATGTCATTACATATTGCGGGGAATAATTTTTTTCATTATTCTAGCAATATAAGTATCATGCGACAACACATGTTTGGGAAATCATGCAATTTATTCAATCAAGCAATGTCGTACACACATATATCATAATGAAGTTCTTCCTCTTATCTCTCCACTTAGAGGTCAAGTTGACTGTCAGAAATTGGTATGAAGGATTTCCTCGTAAATTGTTTTCTTCACTCAAGCAGTTGATCAACGCATTCAGTAAGGACTGGGATTATTATATGGAAGAACATGTAAGAAACATTGTGATTAACCATATGTGGGAGAAAACATTGGGAAACAGAGAGACACAAGATGGTTCTAGTGAACAAATCGAAGAGGATATTCCATTTGAATTTAAAGCCTGATAATCCAACCATTGTAGAAATGGAAGTATATTTCACTTCGATTGACCAATCAAAGTTCCCAGGTTACTTAGAAAAACTACCACATGAACTATGGAAGTATTTCAGTGATCAGAAAGAGGATTATGTTGAAGACTTGGTCGCAAAATTTTTGTTGTTATTTCTAGAGAAAGTTGAGCTAGAAGAAGGTGTTTATATGAGATTTTTTGCTCTTCACTTGGAAGGAAAGGCCCGTGTTTGGTTCAGAGATTTGCTGAAAGCTGAGATATCTTCTGTACCAGAATTGATTGAACTACTCTGTAGACACTGGTGCCCTGGAAAAAAATGTAGATGGCTGTCTCATGTTGAGCATGCAAGGAACTTGTTCAATAAAGAGATACACAACGAATACCAGGTTGAAGAAGCTGATGATATCTCTAGCACAATAGATGAAGTTCCTCATACAAATGAATATGATCGTGGTCCTACATGTGAATATTGGGAAGTCTTATTTGAAGAGGTTGAAAAATAGAAGGAAAGGGTGAGTTCTCCTTTCCAACACACAACAATTTCTTATGAGATCTCATATTTCTTGGAGCATAATGACAGAACTATCGAGCACGACAATTATTGGACATTTATGCACCCGACTCTCTATGATTCTTCAAGATCAAGTAGTGTTTCTTTCGGGATTTTCAGTGATGAATGATTTGAAGAAGAAGTCAATAAAATTATCATCGCACTCGAAGAAGAAGTTGATGAAGATTATATGGATCAACTTGAGCCAGAATTTGACACTGTTTGGGATGAATAATTCCTGATCACCTCAAGCAGGGATATAGAAGACATGATCTGTGAGGGTCCTATTGGACAAGATATGATTATTCCATCTCCATATGATGCTAATGATGATGATTGGGTTAATCCTTTTTCTCTTACATTTGATGATAAAGTACCTCAATATGTGGGTCCTCTTGCTATTATAGATGATTTCCATATGAAAATGGTTTACTATGATGAAGAGTTTGAAAATTTGGAACCCCATATCTATGGTGATATCTCCATATATTCAGCGCAGTGGTATTTATCCAACACCATGGACGGGGAAGCATGTTATACATATGATTCTCTTGCATATGTTCAACCTATGATGAGCCTAGATTATCATTCTTAGTTGTGTTCCTCAAGAAGTGTTGAAGAATTTGTTCAACCCGCTGTACCCTATATCCGTAAGTCCTTAATGATGCATTTCAATAAGACCGAGGCTGGTAGGTGGACATGTATGATTTTCATTACTCAGTTTCATAGTATTTATTGTTTATATTTTCATTTGAAACATGAAGGTATGAATTATATAGCTGGCAATTTAAAAATTTCAAGGATTATTCTGAATACTGAGCATGAATGCTACAAATATGAGTGATGTACTCATGTATCCAAATATATGCTTAAGTAAATGCAGGGACAGGTTGTGGTTTACGTATGAATATTTTCAAATACATGCTTTAATAATTTCCTCTCAAGCTCATAATCATCGGACAAGTTTCAGGCAATTTTTTTTCTTGATGTCAATGTATAATATAGGTGTCCCATACACAAGTCCAATACAAGCATGGATCAATAAATCTTGTCAAGAAATCCCTCTCCATGGAACCAATTTTAGGTCTTCCATGTTCTTGTAATGGTTTGATTTCCATTTCTCACTCAGAGATAGAGATCCTAGTGCGTACTCAACATATCATCGATGAGTTATTATCATGGAGTGTGTATAAAGACAAAGGTAAGATAAAATGTATGAATTGTTTGCTCAGATGTCTACATTGGTGGTATGATTGCTTTTAATCCTTGGTTATTATCATGTTTAGGGTAGGAAGGGTTAGTGGCATTTTTAAATAGGCATATTGCTGTTACTTTGCTTTGCATCTGATTAACCTTTATTGTTCTTAGTTTGTTTCCCTTATTTTGTGAACAAGGCAGGACAAAAGTGTATGCCTCAAGAGTATTTTAATCCCTTTGGATATTTGATGTGTGTGTAGGTTATAGGCACCAGAATATTCACAAGTTATTAAGCACCCCTAGGAAGAGCACTCATTCCATAGTTGGAGCTAGTGTTACGCTGCACCTGTACCTACCACACTTTCAGATGTGCCCAGGGAGAGAGAGGGCATTTTTGACTAGGATGGGTGTTATTAAACAGTGGTGGTCATGGATTGACCCTTTGGTCCTTCCTTTAGGAGTAATACGACTTAATGGCATTGATGACTGCACTTTTTTGAGGTTTTTAACCCAGGGGTTGGTGTCTGAGGCTCATAGAGGTTGATCACTGGTTCACATGACCCCAAACCTTGTTTTCTTGCTCTGGTGGCCTTTTCTTCAGCTATGAGACCTTAGTCTCTCTTCACAGCCACCTTAGACATCTTCTTGACCCTTCTGCACACTGGTGCCTTCTCTCCCTATTATCCTTCCATATTAGGCCTTCTTGCTGCTTTGAGGAGGCTATTGAGGGATTTTACAACATCCTTGAGGTTAGATGGGGCATGGCACCCTCCCTCCAGCTCACTCCAACCTTTCGTTCAGAGTGATTTTCTCATTTTAGCAGTTTTTGGCACCTAGGGGTAGCATACCCCAGGTAGCCTGCCTTAATCCTACACTAGGTTATTTTTTATATTATTTTATGTTATAATTTTAAGTTGACAATTTATAATTTCAAATTGAGATTTTAAGGCATGTCGTCGTGGTTTTTAAAAAAAAGTGGATGTGAGAGTCTATTTATAAACCTCTCCTCACTTCATTTTAACATAAGAAAAATGGGATAAAACATTATGCACTTATTCTACCCAACTAGGGTTCTTTGAAGTGAGGCGCCTCCTCTTAAGGAAGATATTTTCTAGGTTTTGATGGAAAATTCTTGAATTTTCTTTGGTTCAATGCTCTTGCAAAGGTGATGATGTGATTTGTTGGTTAAACACGTACACAAGGAGGTATCCAAGGCTTTTCTTGATCTCTCTTTCTTAATTGTTCATGAATGGTGTATGTTTATGGATTGAATGGTAGCCATTAGGGTTGCATTTTGTCTTGGTTAGATCTTCACCAACTTTCAGTCGCTTTGGTTGTAGAAGTGCGTACTTTTAGGAGTCTTTCTAGGGTTAGAACCTTTAGACTTTAGGGTTAGTTGTAAAACCTAGGTTAAGCTTCTCAAGATGTAGGCTAGTCATTCCTTAGATGTACTAGGTTAAGGTAGGGTTTTCTCCCTTGTCCCCAAACCTATTTTCCTTCAAATATCTTGCATCTGCATGTGTAAATTTTCATTTTCATGGTATAATTAGGGTTAGAAGTAGGTCTGCAATTTTATGTTAAAAACCCTAGAAAAAAATTATTATTATTTTTGTCGATTTTTTGGCCTTCCTAAAATTTCGGTCCTATCTCCTACAATTTAGACTTGCCCTATTTGTCCCTAGAAACCCTAAGGAAAATTTTTAGAAGGCCCTGAAAATATAAAAAAATCCTAAAACTTAAATTCTGCCCTAAAAAAAGCCCTAAATAGTCCTAAAATCGTACCTAAAAGTTCCCTAACCCTCGCTCTATCCTAGTGAAGTCTTAGTCCTTCCTTTTGGTTTGTTCAAGGCCCCAATGGCATATGTACAATCCTTTTTATGGATTGCAACAACCTCTAGGGATGCCTTTAAAAGTCCACTATAGGACTGTCAACTTGTGGCAGCCCTTCCTCTCCCCCTTTCACAAACCTACCACACAAGCAAACAAACAATTGTTAGTTGTTTATTGGTGTATTTTTCTATTAAATAAAGGACCGATTTCAAACTTTTTGCACTCATATATCAAATTGTTAGTTAGTTTTAATTATGGTCGTTTCGGACTTAATGGTGAACACAAGCATTACATTATCTTTGTCATCATCATATCTGATAAACACCTTGGAAAAGGACCAAACAAAATTGTTTTTTAATGTCATGTATCAGTAAATTACATACTACCACTGTATACATAAAGTAGTTAATGTACTCGTGAACATATGAATGACAACCACTGCCGTTACAATTGATGTAGTCATTGATGTTAGAAGCATAAACAAGGCTAACATATTGTTGGATTCATACTGATATACCTATGAAAATGATGTTGTTACAGGTGTTGTTGCATGAAAGACTTACATATTTAATGATCAATGGGTATTGATGATGTTTCTTTCCTATTTCAGTGGCTTGTCATTTCTCTTTAGGAACACAACTAGCTAATTGGATGAATGACACTCCACACTTTTATGACATATGCATAAACTATGACTACAATTGCTTAATTGTTATCCTTGGATGAATGTGATACTAAGGTTGATATGCTAATACCATTTATCTGATTCATATGAACACATACAATATATTTTCTTCATTCCTTTAATTGACTCCAATAAGGCATTGGTCACTAACATTCTTCAAAGAATATATCATTTGGTGTTTTAGTGCTCCATACAGGGTTACATTAGGGCTCTCCCCTAGGAGGTTTCCACTTACAAAGAAGTTCGAGAAGAGTGGCTAAGGTGACAGTGGTCACCCTCTCCCTCATATGTTTGCGGGTGACTAGCCTTGCTAGTTCACTCGGTAACAGAGTGTAATTAATATAGTTTCAATTTTTTATAGGAAAATGATCTAACCTAGGATTTCCAGGCCTGTTAAGTATTTCATTCACTAATATTTGGTAACAACACCATCCATCATAGAATGAAAAAATATATCACACATCTGCATATCATTTTATAAATATTTATCATAAAATGTATTAGAATTTACCTAGTAAACGACCTTAACCATTTTCATTCATGTATTATTATTTAGCTGGCCCATTTGAAAAATAAATGCACACCACTCCTAATACGTTTGAATTACCATGACATTGTTTTATCACACAGAAAGAAAATCCTTAAACATTGTTTTATCACACAGAAAGAAAATCCTTAAACATTGTTTTATCCCACAGAAAGAAAATCCTTAGAAATTATCCAAATATACTTACAATCTGAAATTGTTGGCTGAGATATTTATAGTCTGAAAAATGTTTAGGTATTGGATTGAATAAAATTTAAAATTGGAATTTCAAATAAATCACACACACACACACACATATACTTTGTTTTACAATGTTTGTTTAATTAATTTAATTTATTTTGTTTTGGAGCCAACATATGCCATGTCAACGTGACATATCTCACCCACTTGGGCTGTAAAATGTGTCTTTCAATACCATGAAATTTTTAATTGTAATTTCTATTGTTAAATATAAACATAAATTATATTTTTTCAAATACATATATCACATTAGTAACATATACTTTTTTTTTAAGATATTATTTATATTTACAACCATATACATATGCTCCTAAAAGTACAAAAATATTTAATCACTTAACTTCTTTAAAAATTAAAGAAAAACGTTTAACTATAAATTAATAATTCAAGAAATCATCCACCTTCATTTTCAATTCTTTATAAAATTCTCAATTTTATATGCTCTTTTCAATCCTATTAAACAAATACCCAATTAATTAATAAACTGATGAGGGACTATAAGAATGGGTTTTTTAAGCGGCGGTGGATCATCCTCATTTTCAATGACGACTGTTCAGGGTGACACACCAGATTTGAGCTCAGCCGGCTGCTTGGCCTCCAGATCTAAGGTTGGCCATGATCCATAGATTTGGAGTCTGTAGACTATAGGTCCTCCTATGGCGGCTGAGGATGGAAGATCTGAGCCACCCTCTACCTTGAATATCAAAGTGTTCATGATATTAGTTGCATCGCAGAGCAAGAGAGTTTCCAATGGAGCCCCTCGAAGTTTGTCAAGCGGATTGAGGATGTACCTATGGTTTCCCTGTTGCTAGATGATACCATTCGTGTAGTTCTCTCACTAGCAGATTGTGCTCTAATAGGGAAGTTCATCAGTCTATGGCTGTCCCTGAAATTCATCGAGAGCTGGGTCCAGAGGAACTGGAGACCTCTGATCACCCAAAACGTAGCATCATATTCAGTACCTCAAGGTTATTTCTTGTTTGAATTTGAATTTAAGGTAGATAGAGATATTATTTTTTGAAATGGTCCCTATTTCATGAGGCCACAAGGTCTTTATCTGAATAGATGGATGTCGAATTTTGACCTGAGGAAGATATCCCCAAATCTGCCCTTGTTTGGGTTAGGCTACCAAACCTTCCAATGCACTTCGGGAATCCAAAATCACTTAAAGCAATCAAAAACACTTTGGGAAGTTTTATTGATATGGAAAACCCCAAAGACAAGTATTCTTGTGCCTGAATTTGTGTGTAGGTGGATCTAAAAGTTGGCTTACCATAGGCCATAAAGCTTATAGTTGGAACCTGGTATCATTTCCAAAAGTTGGATTATGAACAACTTCCATTCAAGTGTAGAGGTTGTCACGAACATGGGCATTTCCTCCGTAAATTCCCCCAAAATAAGGAGGAACGATGGCAAGCAACAAAGAAAAATAAGTCAAAGAGCAGGCATCCACATAAAAAATAGGCGAATAAGAATGTGCCGAGAAAAACCCTTTCAAAGGTTCCATAACTTCTAGAGATTAGCAATGGACTCCTGGTCAATGTAGAGGACTCTAACACTAGCGAGAATAAAAAAATAGAAAAAGAAGTTGGACAATCTTGTCAGCTTGAGAAAGAACATTTAAATTCAGATGTAGAGGGGGTAGAGGAAGGATGAATTCAAGAAAATTCAGAAGAGGAATCTGCTACTGATGAAGAGGAAGAAGAGGAAGGGGAAATCAAGATGGTTACACCCAGTAAGAAGAAATAAAGAGGAAGGAAATCGACTAAATAAGTAAGGGAACAAGCCACGTACAAGGACAAACTTCAAGGTTCTCATCTAACCTTGGAAAAACTCCTTCGAAATCCCAGAAATACTTGTCAGCATGGGCATTCCCAGATTGGGATTCCCTCCTCTGCCAAGAGTAAGTAATGAAGGTCCTCTCCTGGAACTGTAGAGGTTTGGGTAGTAAAGATAAGCAAGAAGCTATGAAGGATTTGACCAGGCTATCCCAACTAGACATTTTATTGATCTAGGAGAAAAAGATGGAGAAAGAAGCATTTCTCCAAGTGAGTGGAAAATTTTGGAAAAAAGGAGAAGGAATCACAATCAGCTCTAGGGGAGCCTCAGGAGGAATTGGTATGCTATGGGATGATCAAAATTTTGAGTTAATTGAATCCAAGCATTGCCTTCACTGGATTCTTACTAAACTATTGCATAAAGACTCAAATATCCAGGTTAGTCGTTTTAATATTTATGTACCTTCCCTGCATGTCGAAAAAAAGATTATTGGAACCTCTTGAGGGATGGAAGGAGCATTGGATCATTGGATAATGCCATTCTAGCTAGAGATCTAAATGTCATTCTGAATCAAATTTGAAAAAAGAGGAGGGTCTTTGGTCAGAGATCCCATAAGGGAGCAAGTTGATGAGATTATTTTAGACTGGGATCTATCTGCTGTCATCCCAACTAAGGGGAAGTTCACCTGGACTAACAAGAGGTTGGGCCCTAGGAATATATCTGCCAGATTGATATATTTTTGATCCAATACTCCTATATTCTACTTGGGATAAATTATACCTCTAAAATCTAGCCTTTTGGGGGTTCAGATCATAAGCCTATCCCATTAGATATTAGAAAAGACCAAAACCTGGGGCCTATTCCATTTCGCTTTATCCCACTATGGACCTCCCATAAATATTTCCTGGGAATTGTTTCTGAAACTTGGTCATCTCCAGTCTCAGGTTCACCCTTTTACATTTGGGAAGAAAAGTTGAGAAGAGTTAAAAGGGCATTCAAGATGCAGGCCAAATCTAATGTGTCTCTGTCTCAAAGAAGAACCATTGCCCTACTAACTCCAGAGGCACATCAACTTATCATGGAGGAAGCCCATATATCAAGGGAATATCTTGAAAAATAAGAACCCTCCATCAAGAGTTACATGTTGCCTGTAAGCATGAGGAATATTTTTGGAGACAAAAATCTAGATTCCTTTGGCTTAAAGTCGGGGATCAAAAAATTGCATTTTTTCATAAACATGCAAAGCTGAGTAAGAATTACAAATCAGTACTAGTGATACAAACTCACGATCAAGTTATCCAAGAATTTGATAAAATTAAAATGGAGGCTTCTCGACATATTAAAGCAATCTACTCTGCTGAATCTGATACCATTCCACCAAACTCTACGCTTATGTATCTAGTTCCTAAGTTGGTTAAGAGAAAGGATAATAACGGTCTAATGCAAAGGATCATGTTAGATGAACTGAAAAAAATCATGGAGGATATGGAAGAAGATAAGGCACCAGGCCCAGACAGATTCAGTGTAAGGTTCGTTAAGGTGTGCCGAGAAACTGTGCATAAGGATCTTCTTAAAATGGTTTTAAAAGCTCAGTTATGTGAAAAAATCGGAGGAATCATAGATTCTGCGTTCCTGGTCCTTATCCCCAAAGAAAAATATGCCGTGTCTTTTGATAGATTTTATCTCATTTCATTATGTAACATTGGCTACAAAATAATCACCAAAATTATGGCTAATCATATTAAAAAACATCCTCCCCATATCATTCCAGAGAACCAAGGATATTTCATTAAAGGCAGGATAATTTGGGATAATATCATATTGGTGTAAGAGACGATCCATTCCAGTCTAAAGAATCATGAAAATGTATGGTGGTGAAAATATATTTAGCTAATGCATTCGATCGAGTTTGTCACTCCTTTCTTTTTTAGGTGATGCTAAGGTTTGAATTTGATCTAGGATTCATTCGCTGGGTCAAATCTTGTATAAGCGATCCTTGGATTTCTCCCCTCATAAATGGAAGAGATGCCACCTTCTTTCAAGCCTCCCGAAGCCTTAGGAAATGCTACCCTCTCTCTCCATTGCTTTATGCAATCCAAGCTTCGGTGTTGAGCCTACAACTCGAGCAAGCCAGGACGGATCAGGAATTAATAGGAATCAGAATGGCCTGAGGAATGAAATACATTCATCATGCATAGCTTGCATATGATACTATTTTGTTAGGAGATGCCAGTCAACTTATAATGAGAAGATTCAAGTCTTAATTGGACTCTTATTGCCCGAGCATCCGGCAGCAAGTTAAATCTAAGAAAGAGCAAGATTTACAATCAGAATATAAATCCTAGGGAGATGTCTAGAATATCTTGCATTTTAGGAATTGAGGGAGTAACAAACTGGGATTCCTTTAGATATATAGGATCCCAATCTTCAATAGCAATCCAAAAACCTTTGATTGGAACCCGCCGATTGAAAAACTCAAGAAAAAATCCAATCCTAAGGAGCGGTTTGGCTAAACTCAACAGGGAAAATGGTATTGATAAAGGCTGTTCTAAATAAAATTCCATTATACCAATGTTAAATTCTGCTGGATCCCTCCAGAATCCTTGCCACTATTGAAAACCTGCTGAGATCCTTCCTCTGGCAAGGAGGGAAAAACAAGGGAGGAAATAAATTTTCTCTTATTAGATGGAAGAAAATCAAATTGCCTTGGATGGAAGGAGGTCTTCATATTAGAGATTTAAAATTCCAGAATTTGGCGATGGGAAAAAAACTTCTCTGGAATTTGATTGAAACGATGCCTTCCTGAAGTAGCCAAGTGCTCAGAAATAAATATTTTTCAGGCTCAAGGTTAAGGTGTCTGGCTTATGAGCCTACAATTAAGTAAGGTTCACCCATATTCTCTCTCTATAAGAAAACCATGCCTTGTTTCAAAGATGAACTCTTCTGGATACTTGATAATGGAAAGCATGTAAGAATCTGGTAGGATTCCATCTTGGGGAAGCCGCTCCTCTCCTGTCTACCAGGTTTCAAAGGTTGGTTAGATAGTCAAGGTAAAACCACTCTTTGCGATATTTCTAGCTGGGATCCCGTCCCACCCGATTGATGGCTTTGTTGGTCTCTCCCAGATTGTCTTATATAAATTGAAGATGAAAAGACGCAGTTTCTTGAACAACTAGCAAGAGCAGTGCCATTGGACAATAGAGTAAGAGATAAATGCGGACGGGGGGCATCTCTAAGGAATACACATATGCGAAAGGATACAAGTTGTTTTCTGTGTATCCAAACGTGCCCAACGACCCAAGGATCTGGAAAACGGTTTGGAAAGTGAAAATTTTTCCAAAAATTGACATGTTCAGCTGGACTCTTGTGCATGGAAGTATTTTAACAGGTGACAATCTAGAAAAAAGAGGTATTGCTGGTCCATTCCGCTGCCCGTTGTGCAATGAAAGAAAAGAAGCCAACCACCATTTGCTAATAAATTGCTCCTTTTCCTGTAAGGTTTGGGATCCACTGATCCATCGTTGGTTTGGCAATACGGATCTGCCAAGTAGTACTCAATAGTGCTATTTCAGCTGAGATCGAACGTATCAAGGTAACTTGGAAAAAAGCAGGTTTTAAAAATTGCTGGATGATGCTCCCAAAAGTAATGTTTTGGCATATTTGGATGAGCGAAACCAAAGAGTCTTCAAAGACAAGGCCCAGTCTCCAGAAAAGTTTGCTGCTAAAATGCAAGTACTCATGGGAGAAATTATGAATGCGTCTTTGCTGCCTAAGAACAAGACCAAACTTTCGCCAGATGAAGTAAATTGGCTGCACTCCTTCAACATTTCTGAATTAGACACAACTATGGTTAAGAGATCATTGGAAGTTTGGGAATTAAGAATGGACCAATCTCAGTTTGAAATATGGATGAAAGAGATGAAATCATTTACACTCTTCTTTGACAGAGTATCGAAAGGGAATCCAAGAGCGGCGGGAGGAGGAGAGGTCATTATTTGTCCTAAAGGGAACATTGAAATTGAATATTATTGGAATATAGTAAATGACACAAATAACATGGCTGAAGCTTATGGTCTATGGCAAGGACTTAAGCAATTGGAAGCCATGAGGGTTGAGGAAGCCATTGTGCTCGGAAACTCTCGAATAACAATACAGGCTATGAATGAAATAATTCAATGTCAAAACTTAAGGCTTTCCAGACTGATCAAAATAATTCTCTCTATTTCAAAAACATTTCAACATCGAGAGTTCTTTCATTTTCTTCGTGAGATGAATGGAAAAGTGGATCTAGCAACAAATAAGGAAATTGCATTAAGCATTAATGAGCTCTACATTGATCTTCACTCTTATACAACTATTCCTCCCTAAGAGGCATGGTCCTTACATCTCTTTTATCGTATTTTTGTCAAATTGATTTGGCAAGGTTGCTCTGGAAATTGCTGGCATAGTCTTCTCTAGTATTCTTATAAATCAAAAGTATGTATTTCTTTCAGTGGCTTCTCCACTGTTTTTATCATTTAAAACATAACTGTTTTTGTCTAAAAAAACTAAATACACATAATTACTAAAATCACTTGAGAAAATAAATTTAAATTATTTATAAAAGTTTATAATTTTTTTAATAATTTATTTACAAAATTGAAATTTTTTTATAACATAAAAAACACAGTTTTTAAAAATTACTATGAAAATGATTAAGATTTCGATGAATGGTTAATTTTCCAAAAAACATTATAAATTCCATATTGATTAACATCAATCACTTTAAATTACATATTGATTAACATAAATCATTTTGAACTCAAACTTGATTCAATGTTTAATACCTTCCCATGTTAATATGAAATTATCATTCAAGATAGATCACCTTTGTGCGTAAGTCACCAAGCTATGAACAAGAGCATGTCTTTTGTTTAAAGCAAGTTTATTTATAATTATTCTTATTTTTATTTTATTTTTCATATCGATTAACTTAAGTCACCAAGCTATGAACACGAGCATGTCTTTGTCTAAAGTAAGTTTATTAAAAATTTTTTATGTTGATCAACTTATTGAAAATCCTAAATCCTACTACCTTGGGATAATTTTGCTCACATTTCCAAACTAACCAGGTACTTTTTTCAAATTAATCTATGATCTAAACACAACAAATATACATTTTACCAAAATAAAAGATAAAAATGTGTTTATATAGAATGCATATAATTACTTATTGGATTGATTTATTGTAAGAGCATGAACATAATAATTGCACAAATCCTCACACATCAGTTTACAAATACAACAAACATTTGGACAACATGATATTGTATTCATTTCAACCCATTAATGCTCAACATTCATTAGCACCTTTGGCTTACAAATACAACAAACATTCCCCTGGGTAAACATGGTATTGTATTCATTATAGCCCATTAATGCTCAACATTCATTACCACCTTCACTTTACAAAAATACAACAAACTTTTTCTTGGGTAAACATGATATTTTATTCATTACAACCCATTAATGTTCAACATTCCTTATCACCTTAAGTAAACTGGACACAATGTTTATTATAGCCTTAAGTTGATCAAACATAAACAATGTTAAAAAAACAGTTTAAAAAGGAAATCAAGCCTCAAGTAGACTAGACATAAACAATGCTAAAATAAAAGCAAATGATAAAGGAAACCGTGAAAGTGGCATGGGAATGGCTTTCAGTTAACAGTACTTGTGCCATAGTAGCAGAGCAGAAAGAATAACGTTCCCTAAAAATATATAGACTCTAAATTATATATTAATGAAAATATCAGAGTGGTTGTGTATTTAAACATTAGTAACAACTACTTTCTTTGTAGTACTTTCTTTAGGGCTTCAAATCATATTGACCAACATCACAACGTTTTTCATCTTTACTTCACTCCAACTCAATACTAAAAAATCATAAATACAATAGGATTAAGGAAATGGGATTCAAATCATATGAATCAACATTACAGAGTTCATCTTTGATTCAATCTGACCTAGTACTGGAAAACTATAAATACAATAGGATTAATGAAGTCAACAAGGTTGCATTGATACAACACTCTGAGACTTCAAACCACCATCAACAAGTATATAAGGAACTGTCACATGAGTATGATGCCCAATATTGTGCTCATTGAAGTCATGTGTTATGCAAAGAGTATACCCACAAAGACAACTAAAATAACATAGGTTCTAGGAAAAAACCACTTCATTGAAAGTTGTTTCATTACAATAGACACACTTAGGTTGATTTTAATCCTAGTTCCAAAAATCATCAACATTCATTATGTATTGCATAATCTATGTGATGGAACTTTTCAAAAATACCAACTAGAAATATTTTCACATTGATTGGCATATGGTGGCAATTTCACTTATTTATATGCATTTATCTAAACAAAATTCAAATGACAATGCAAAAGTAATCTATTATAGTATGACATGAAATGAAAGAATTGAAGTAATTACTTAGAAAGAAACATCTCAAACATAGTGAAAAGTGCCCTTTCAGTCATATAACATTTTCTTCCTTGAATTCTAAAACTGTCTTACTGAAATAAATGTGAATTTAATTTATCACAAACAATATCTTTATCTATTGAAGGAATGAGGTTGGCCTAATCCTCAATATGTATGTTTCACTTCTTGGTCAATTGAGGTTGTCTCTTGTTAATAGTCACAATGAATTTCTAAAATCTTAAAGATGTACCATACAATTTGAGGTCCTCTTAAAATGGTAGAGGATTTTACATAATTGTATACAAGAATATTCACCAAATACATGTGAATACCATATAAGTAGTGCAAATAATTTATTCCAACTTGGTTTCATGATACTTAGCATACTAGATGTCCACATGGGCACTGATTTTATTACCAAACTGATAAAGATTTAAGCTAATTAGTATGTCCCGACCTTGCCTAATCAAATTATTATTACTTAATTATATGTCCGAGGAAATGGTTATCACACCTTACTTATTCTTCACTTTCAACTAATGTTAAATTTCCTCTATACTATCATAGTCCAGTAAAGAATTGAAAATTGGCATTACTAAGGTTCGGTGCGCTCTCACTTAAAACTAACAACATTGCAAGGTGCTATATATGAGTTGCAATGACTCTATTAAAAGTACTATATATATAAGCATTCACTATTGTCTAAACTTAAATTGGTCATCATAGTTTTAATATGTCAATACTTTTTTTTTTGGAATAACTAGTACTATTTATTGGAAGTTCGGTAGTTGGGGCCCAATGTTTGATCCAAGTTTGTAATTGTAGTTTTTTTAATCATCTCAATATATATCCCAAGATGCCACTCTTGTATAAAGAATATGACTACTTATCCTGCTAACAAATGAAACTGAAAAGGGCATAAGAAATCAAAAGTTGTTGTTGTGTTTCCTGACGGTTAACAATCACATAATATGCCATCCCAAGACCTTTTCAATAAATCTAAGTAGTAACGTTTTGTAGGTGTGGGAGCAGAAAAGGTGCACGAACAAGCATGCCATTTTTTAAATAAGGGAGAGTCAGTTTGTAGGGGATGACATCACATACATATGTATGCAAGTATAAAAGATGAAGATCCTTTAACCAAAAGAAACCTAAACTTTTGCTAAAACACAAGACTCCATGATCTAAAATATACAAACAAACTCTATATCATTCAACAACAACACGCTACAGTGGATATGGTTGTGTCAATATCCGAGGAAAAGGTACACAATCGAGAAAAGGTACACAGTCATGGAAAATAAATTCTTTAGGAATTTAGTAGGTGTTTAGAGTATATTTTGACATTAGAGACAAGCAACATATCTTTGTAATAGATTACCAAGAAATAGCAAACACAAATCCAACCTATGTATGACTACTAGACATGAAACACATAGATTCAACCTCTATTTCAACTACATGGGCATAAAATAGGTAGCTCAAACTCATAGTTTAACTTATTAGATAGATTCATGTAGCAGATAATGGGGAATAGAGAATGTGAATTAGGCCTTAAATCAGATTATATGGCATGGAGGACATACATAAAATCTTAAAAAAGAAAGAGAATAATGGGCATGGAAGTAGAGTATTCATACTTTTCCTATAGTAGAAGGGCCAAAGAAAACCCAGTATGTGAAGTCCCAACTTGCGTTTATAAAGGTGAGAAATCCTTGAGTCGATTCCATCAGTATAATAGATGAAGTTGAAAACTAAGCACAAGAACTTGCAATATAAATTGCATACATTCCATCAAATAGAAGAATCTATCAATTCTGTAAATGCAATTATACTTTTGGAGAAAAGACCAAAACCTGCTTAATTTCAACAATTAGCAAAGTAGTATGCATACATAATAAACTTTTAGCTGGAAATGGCAACTATAAAGTTAAAATAAAAGCAGGAGAAATGAAGGAAATTTAATAAATCACAAATATAAGTAATAATACTTAAATTTATTGTCAGAATTGTACATTACAGTAATATAAACTTGGTGTCCCCAATGGATTTCTCTTCACCATTTTTATATTTCTTTGTCAGATTTTATTATCATAGTCACAAACAACCTCTAACTCTAGTGTTAAATTCAAACAGTTGGAAGTGAAAACCAAAACATGAAATTTGGCATAAATCTAAGCTTTGGAAAATTAACACACGCTTCTTCAGTTATATAGAGAAGAAGGTTGATGTAAGTGAAGATAACTCATGACCATGCAACTAAAATATAAGCATTCAATAGTTTAATTTCAAAATAGTTGTTAGCACAACCACTTAACAACATGGTATACTATGATTGTGGATGGATCACATTGCTTCCACTCTGAGGTACCCTCAGTGTCTATCTTTTCAATTCGATTAAAGAAAAGACTTTCCCAAAAGGTTTTCTTAAATGTTTAAATAATAGGTTGTTTTATAGAGATTGCAAGGAGCCCATGGAGTATCTAACAAACCAGGCATAGGTAAGGTTTACCCTTACCACTCTAGTGCAACAAATTGTCCAATCCAGGGTGAAGATCTTGACAAAAGCCTTGAAAATTATCTTCGCTTAAGCCATGTTGATTCTAATGTTGTCCAACTTACTTTACCAAACTAGAAAATACCAGTAAAATGGCAATAAAGATCTCAGCTTGTGTTCCTTTTGTATGTACATCCATTGAATTCCCCCGCCCGCCATTTTTCAAGATCTCTCACCATAACAAAGCATGGTCTTCTTCCCTCAAAGGTCTTGGATAAAGCTGGTTCCCACCATAAATTTATCGGTGAAACATTTGGCCCGAAATTTGCCTTGCAATGCTCTAGTGCCACAAGCACCCGAGATTCCAAGTTTGTGCCCCAAATGTTAATAGTTCAAGGGTTGATGTAGAGCCGACCAGATTGATAGCCCAAGATAGCCAGACACACCAGAAACCAAACAGCTGAAATGTTTCTTACACAACATGAATTTGGTATCACGTATACCAACGCCACAAAAAATATATACAGTTTAGATGTTTTTATGAACATTAAATATAATTTAACTCCAAATTTGAGAGAATTGCCATCCACCAAATCAAACCATATTCATCATACCTTTATATTATTTTTTAATCTTTTAACTTAAAAAATAATTATTTATGTAAAACTTTAATCATAAAAGTTGTTATGTCAATAAGCTCGGACCGTACCAATTAAAAAACAAGTAAAATAGCAATAAAGCTGCATATACTTTGCCTCTTAAAATTAACAATAGGAACATATACAAAATTGTATAATTGTTTGTTACAAAAGAAAAGAAAAAAGAAAAATATAAATTTGTAATTCTATATTAATATAGATCAGATTGCTAGCATAATAGTTTATGGAAAATTATTGTTCCTAGTAATATAAACAGAATTAAAACATTAAAAATTGATAATGTAAAAACAAAACTCAAATAGATATCTTAAGGTGTTTCTAGTGATATCTTTATATACTGTTAAATCTGCCATTTAATAGATAGTAAATAACCATATATACCTTAATTTAATTTAATTTACATTTACGAGATAATAAGTAACCATAAAGTATATATACTTTAATTTGATTAACATGTAAATAAAAATATTTTGGAATTTTTTTTTCACATGCCAAACATTGGAAGAATATATTTTTGTAAAAGATTAGAATACTTTTCCATTATATAAAACAATGCTATTTCAAGAAATAAACAATAGTTAAGGTGGAAGCTTACATCAAAGACAAAAATAAAGAAACTAACTCTGAAGACCAACCTTAATCATATACATATCCAAGCTCACACATCATGGTTGCAAGTCTAAGTCTTATGCATACCATATATAAATCTTATGCATGGACATAATATTCATGGTGGTATTCGAAAACAGTTGGATTTTTTTGTTATAATTTTCATCATTTTTTACATGAATTTATTTATTATATTATTTCTTAGATTGGCCTATTAGTTTGGCCGTATTATTTCTTAGATTGGTCTATTTTATTATTTCTTAGATTGGCATATTAGTTTGGCTATATTAACCTTAAATTTTTGAAAAAAACTAATGTTTAACTTTGCATGAGTTAAAAATAAAAATAAAAAGTAAATTCGTTCATTTTTAAAATTTTGATTGGTGGTTGGGTGGATGACGCCGGGTTTGGAATCCAAGCCTCAAGCGTCAGCGGTGGAGGTGACGGAAGCATGTTTTAATACCTCCATTAATTCTGAAAAAGCAGGTTTTAAATAGCACCATTAATTCCGAAAAATGGCGTCGAGGGCATTCAAATTGGTGTCGAAGGAACAAAACACGTTTCGAAGGAAGCCAAATCCATTGAAAATATATTGGATCCTCAAGACGACAAGGATTTGAGCAAAAGAGTTGCAAAGAAGGAAGTTACGAAGGAAGAAAGGTTGCAGAAATGTCAGATGGCCGAGGCCATGGCTCCTCCCACAGTCATGGAGGAATCTAATCCCTTGGCTGGAAACTACAATGACTTGCCATTAGAGCTGTTCAATCGAAAGATATTAGTGGCCGGAAATGGACCAGAGTAAGTTGTTTAACGGATGGAGTTAAAGACCAGCAGGTATTGGTTAGAGGCCGTGCACATGCTATTAGAGGAGTTAGTAATAAGATGGCGTCTTTGGTGGTGAGGGAGGCAGGGTATACTGAACAATGTGTATTGAATGTAAATCTCGGAGTTGTAAGCAAAGGAATGGTTAAATTTGTGACCATCTTGAGAAAAGAGTCCATTGTTGACGTGGAAGGGATCGTGACCGCACCTGGTGTTGCCATTACGAGCACATCTCAACAGGTTTAGCTGCTTGCTTTTTCGTTCCGGTACTATATTTTATTTTCATCGTTTGGCATCGTTTGGTGTCATTTGGCATCGCGCAACTTTGTTAATTGCAGTCTCATTTTTTCGTGCAAACGTAAAGTTAATTCTTACAGCAGAGATAGTAGGAATTTGCAGATTAAATGTTAAAGAACACTATTTTCTTTACGATTTTCAATTTCATATTTTTTTAATTTACTATTTGCTTTACTTTCTTTGTAATTTGTTATGTAAAGAAAAACCTGATGCTTATGGGAATAATGGGTGTGGTCATGAAGGTCCTTAACAATCATGAGTATATAATATACTTCTTGCAGACAAAAGAAGAGATGATATTTAATCATGCCAAACTGCTCCCCCCTCTCGAATTCATAGATAACAAATGGGTTGAAGCTTCCAAGGTATGCACACTACTTCTCTTCTTTCACTTCACGGGAATTGGTAGTGTTTGTTTAATGAATGATAGGATTTTTTCCCTTGGCTTAGTCCTCAAATGGATAAAGTGCTTTTAAGTTTGTTGTTTTCCCATTGTTTTCTGATTTTTCTGTAATGTTCATTTCTTATTTCTTTCGGTGTCTAGGATATCCTCACGATATCCTATTCATGTCCGAAGATTTTTTTTGGAACACATTAGGTCCAAGTATCCTGTTCTAGACTGGCATACTTTTAGGTTTGTCCATGGAATTCTAAGTGGATTTTACTATGTTGGGACCTCTGTCAATCAGAACGCTGAGGTTCAAATGTTTTCCTTTATAACAATTATTATTGGTAATCTATCCAGTGTTATAGATAGGATATTGTTCGTGAGTTGTGAATATTAGACAGGGAAGTAGTCAAGGGGCGGGTTAAGGATGAGTTTAATGATTGTCACAATGATTTATCTATCATCTTTAATTCCCCATAGACCTTAAGTTCTTGAGAACACTAAATGATGAATTTTTAATTTTATTAGAAGTGCAAGTGTTCTAGAATGACTGAGCATGCTCCAATTTTATTGATATTATATTACATTCCTTGGTTATTCCAGCTAATAACAAACATTAATGGGCGTTGATTAATTCTACTCTGAATTCCCCTTCTTTCTCCTTGGTCGATTCGATTTTAAATTGAAAGAGTTAGGGATCAATGGATACATAAAATAAAATTATGAAAATAAATGTTTTATGTTGACTAAACGGATAGGAGTTAGTTCTAGGTTGAACCATCCCTCTTAAAAAACAACATTGTTTAAGTTAAATATGTTCTCCATAGAAAAAAACACTTTACCGACTACTGAAGTTTACTATGTAAACTAGTTTAAAATGGACCTTGAGCTTACCTGCTAGATGCTTGGAGAAGCCCAACTGTAACTTGTACTCTGTAAATTAGTTTAAAATGGACCTTGAGATTACCTGCTGGATGCTTGGAGAAGTTCCGCTGTAATTTGTTGGAGGAAGAAACGGAAGGCCTTAGGCCTGTAAGCTCTGCAAACCCTTGAACCATGGCTGGGCTTGCCATTTGATATAATTTTGCAGACTAGAAATCACAAATTCCAAAGTAGGCACTTATGCAATTGCATTGTATCAAAGCAATTGCAACTGTAACAACAACAAAGCAGAGTATTTGTACATAATCTCTCTATATATTGATTTCTTGCTGCGAATTTCTTCCCCGCGCCATTTGTTTCAATGTCATGCCATTTGTTTTAATGTCATGCGGTTGTAACATTGGCATTGTCATGCCATTTGTTTTAATGTCAAGCAGGTCTAATATTGGCATTGTCATGCCATTTGTTTTAATGTCATGTAGGTCTAACATTGGCATTGTTTGTAACGCCTTGAATTATATTTTTTTTATTTTTCCAAACAATTGTTTTGGGGACTTGGGTTTTTCATTTTTTTAAGGGATGGTTGTTTTTGAATAAATACCAAGGTAGAAAACTGGTGTACATCTAGTCTAATATGTAGTTGAGAATTTAAAGAACTTTCAGAGGTTGTGAAGCTTGAGCATTCACATCTGGCTTAACAAAAATGGCTGATATATCAAATTTAAGAAAACTGAAAACAAAAGGCTGATATATAAAATTCAAGAAAACTGAAACATGAGATATATATGAACCCTAGGATCTCTACCTTACAATCTTTCTCATTACTAGATCTCAACCTTACGATCTTTGTCATTACAAGATCTCTTTTTGTGTATTGTGTGTATAAATTGAAGAGAGGAGAAGGAAGTGAATGCATTATACCAGTGAACCCATTCTCACATGTTCGGTTCGCTAGGGCTAGGAGCATCTGGGTCTACCATTACCTGATCAATGTAAATACATGCATTAAGAGAAGAAAAATCATGTTTGAAAGCTGATAAAGATAACAAAACTATCTATTCATTCTGTGAAAGAAAAGCCGAGGGATGCTAGAATTAATTATTCATAAAATGGGTACCAAAGTACAGAGAATGTCGTCGAAGTGTCATCCTGCTATTTGCACATTTGGGCAGTCCATAGTTGCAGAGGGCTTGATTTTGCAGCCATTAGTGACCTGCTTGGATCCATAGTAAACGACCATGTCCATAGAAGGCATGGACATATCAGTAACATCCCCTATCACTCTTCCTACTACCAGGGGATCTGTTGAACGCACCATTGAAGCAGAATACTCCCAAATATTTCTTCATTCCTTTCTTTCCTCTCAACAAAATTCACAATTGAATTCAAAGCAAACTGGCGAATGTATCAGAGGTGTCTAAATGCATGTAAATAAAAGGAATGAAATGGATCAACATGTTGCCTACCACCTATGAGACAAGAAGGATAATTTGTGGAGCGCCACGTAACTGGGATCAAGCAACCTAAAAAAAACCCCCCATATATTTAATGTATGCTCTACTTTCTAATAAGGAAAAATATTTCATTACCTAGAATCTAAAATTTGGGAAATTATGAAATTGGGAAATTATGAGATGTAAAGCCTATCAATAATTAAAAAATGTGTTGTAAATTGGAATAGTTGGGCCAAACTCAACAACTCTGATTGTTTTACCTGTAGAATGACAATATTCACCTGCATAATTTACCCTTGATTAAATGCATTGCTATAGAACTGTTAAAAATAAACTTTTTCCAGTATACCAATGTCTATAAAGAAAATAAGAACTTAATAAGTATGTTATCTCCAAGATTTTCATTCTAAAATGAGTGCTTTGTGAAGAATTTGAAGTTCAATGATTCCGTGACTCGTAGCAAGGAACCAAATATTCCAAGTGCAAAGGCATTTTGACAATTTCACAGAGAAGGAAAAAAGGCTGTCCCTCCCTCCAAATGCAAAAAAAGTAGATCATTCGAAAAACCTAAAGAAAACAAGAGTTTAGCAAAAAAAATGGAAATACAAGTTGCCAACAAAATGCATTGCATAATGCATTCTTTTCTGGAATATTGAATACATCCACTCAACCAACAAGAATTTAGCAAAACAAAATGGAAATACAATATCTGGATGTGCAAAAATAGAGTTTTTTTCCGCTAATTATACAATATTTTATGTATCCCCAATAATTCCTTTTTGACAAAGAAATTGATGCTTACACTTATCTCGAACTCGATCTTCACCAGCACTACTAATTTGGCTGCTTGGTTTAATTAAAATTAGGTATGAGGCTTATTGGTTTAGTTAAAAAAAAGGTGTTTGGACAGCAAGGGATTTTGAAAAATAGATTTGCTGGGAAGTTCATGATCTCGTAACTTATAATTATGAATAGATTTATTTTTTATTTGTTCGAAATTATAGGTCGTCTTCAAATTATAAATTACTTAGTAAAGTTTTATAATGGAATTCATGTGGATTAAGTGAAACTATGAATTTAGAAAAAATACTTATAAGTTTTAGAAGAGTTTTCACACAATGATATAGTGAGTTTGTCCAATTATTAACTTTCTCAAACTAAAAACAATGAACTTAAATATATACAACCCGAGATGCATATAACGCCTAAAAACATATAAACATGTGAATGATGTATCAAATGGTTTAAAGATTCAAAATGAATTGTCATGCTTGGGTTTTTCTTACTTAGCATTGTTCCTCCTTAAGCCTCCAACTGACCACTTTATATTATTATTGTAATTTGTATTTGAATCAAATTTCAATTGAATCACTGATTTCAAATTTTAATTGAAAGCTTGAGATCAGAGAAGATAAATATATGGCTTCCCCGTAAAAGTCCATGTGATGCTCCTTGTTCTTTTATGCCAAATTTACACCCTCAATTTGGAAGAGGTGTTTATTTTAGTTGTGATAACTTGTTCATTCGACTAGGATCGGAGAGTCTCCCCCATCATTTTCAGACATTATATGAATGGGTTCTTGTGTTGTTTTTTTATTTGATTCTATTGCATACAGTTTTGATAAAATTCATGTTTTTTTAATGTTAAATTAGTTAGACATCTTTTACAGTTTTGATCAAATTCATGTTTTTTAATGTTAAATTAGCTGGACATCTTTTAGCTTTGGCTATATCGTTGATGAATTCTTTTAGACTAGTTAGAATTTTCTTTAATTTCCATATGGCTGATCCTTTTTCATAATAAAAAACTGGAATTTTTTCTTTTAATAAGACTTGGGTTTTGAAATATCACATAGGTAGTTGGGAATCATTGACAAATGTCATATGGAATTTATTTATTTTTTAAAAATATGGTTAGGATTTGTTTATCATTACGGTGTGGAGAAATCTATAATTGTTAATTTGTATTGAGAGAAGTTTTTAAATATACAATGATGTAAAGAATATTTAGTATAGAAATATCATATAATTTGGAAGTTGCAAATCTTTAATATATATATATTTGTGTGTGTATTTCTTCGCATAAAAACAATTGTTAAATTATTACATAAATTTATTTTAAAATATGCATTGTCTAATAGATTGTAACATCCATCTCTATATGTTGATGTAATACAATATTTTACAAACTAAAATAAAGTAAAATAATAACATACGAGTTTCAAACCATTTTTTTTAGTAGGTTTGTCATTAACAATTTCCAGGGTTGGAGATATTGCCACCTCGTAACTCTTGTTTTAAAATAAATGGTTGGTAGGAATAAGTACCGTGGCCATTCATCGACTCGTGGAATCGATGTCTAAATAAAACAATGTAGGTGCCATTTGTGAAAGTTACATTGTTTTTTCAATTTTCAAAATTAAATCAACATATAAATATATTACTATATAATAATATACGCTAATGAATATTATTGATATTTAAACCTTATTTTACTTTGACACGTAATAAACTATGCATGCAAGGAGGATACATAGAAGTCTATGCTGGAATAGGAGAGGAGCATAGCATAAATAAGGTTGGGACCCGTCCACTTACTTCTCATAGAAGAGCTCGAGAACAGGGGCTTGCGTTGATCTTTTTTATTAAGGTGGCTATGGATCTGGATCCTTCAAGAAGGCTGAACTAAACTATCCGTCCAGTCACAAGGAAATCCTTGCAGTCAAAAAGACTGTACAACACTTCATTCTCTTCCTCAAACCGGTTAAATTTATTATTAGAACTGATCTGAAGATTATGCTGGGAATGCTTAAAAATGAAAATGTCATGGCTGAGAATAATAGTCGCATTATGAAATGGTTTATATGGCTTTCTAATTTTGATTATGACATCGTATACAAACCAGGTTATCTAAATTGTCTAGCTGACATGTTGACCAGGGAGTCAGCCGAAGAACTTGAAGAAAAATATCGGCTAGAGTGCATGATGTATGATCCAGGAGAATCCAGCTCTGGACCTGTACGCAGAAGAATGAGGAGAGAAAAAGAAACTGAAGCAGCAGATAAGCCAAAGCCGACATATGAAGAACTGCTTCAGAAAGAAGGACTGTTCATCCTTCCATGGGATGGAACTATGCCAAGAGATGTTCGTATACACACTCTAGAATATGCCTCTGCAGATGAAGCTAAATGCTTCCTCCAGTTAACATTGATCAAGCATATTCAGACTTCGCCACTAAAGCTCAACATCATGGAAAGATGGGAAAAGGAAGCTTTCTTCAGCTTCGCCGATCCTGCAAATGGTATCAGAGCAATACTATAAACTTGTGTCGATCCTGCAAATGGTATCAGAGCCAGTCCACTTCTAAACTAGTAATTCAAAAATAGCTCTGTTCTGAATACCCGTGGTATCAGAGGCTTCAGCCCGAGGTCTGTCTGGATTCGGTTTAAATCCGAAAGCCGAGAGCAGAACGCACAGTTCCTTCAGGATATACTTATTGAATTATTAGATTTTGCAAGTCTAGGAGTCTATGGTTTTGTGGATTGATCGTCCAGCACACGCAGAGAGGTTTTTACTTTGGCTAATGGTGCATCCAGAAAGTGATTTGGATTGCTATGAGAATTTCCAGCAGATGATCAGAGATCGCGAATTGGCATTCCATAACTACTGCATTCGCTGTAACAAACATCCACTGTAAGTTTTGTTGAGCTTGCAGTCTATTTCCTGTTTTGTTGATCAGTTGTAGACACTTTGCATTATTCAGTAAGCAGGTCATCCCTGTTGAGTGATCGGCGGTGTTCCTAGGAGCTAAAAGAGAGGCGTGGATAGAGGGCAGTGAAGGTCAAAAGAGAGAGTGCCTGAGTAAGTCCCTGAATTGTTCCAGCCGCTAGTGAGACATAGTTCCTTTTCAGATGGACCCGACGATGGATAATGCTTCTCACACCCGTATAGACTGCCAACAGGCAGAAGATGGCACTGTCAGTTTGGCAGAGCGCAGATCTTCCTTCTCAGCCTGCAGTACTTCTGATCCTGATACAAGCATCATACACATAGATAAGACCAATCCTTCCTCTGACTGGAAACTTCCTTCTCTGCTTCCCAAAGAAATTTACAAACTTAAATGTTGGGAATACTTTTCTGCACAACATTTCCGTGTCTCTTCTATTGATATTGCTTTTACTGATAATGATAACTCAGTTCACATCAATTTGATTGAGAAATCTCAGATTGATTGGGCAAAGAGCTATGGGTATAAGTATGCACACCTTGGTGCGATTAGACTTGGTCTCAATCCGCTTGTTAGACCGTTTCTAAATGTTTCTTCCTTATGTGTTGCTGTGGATACTAGGCATAAGCATTTTGCAGACGCCATTATAGGTGGTTTTGCAGCTCCTCTGCATGATGGTCCCGCATTCAGTACCATTTATCCTAAGTTTTCTGTTAGTCTTTCCGACCCTCACATATATGAGCTCCTTAAAGCCTATATTCTTCCTCAAGGATTCTCCATGATGGATGGCTCCCGGATCATACAGTTAAAGGCTGCTGTTATTATTAGGTTCGGAAATGATACTTTACCTCCTTTGAAAGACACTGTCCATAATACCTCGCGCTTGCTTAGCGTGGTGGAAATTGATATCTCTCGGAAAGCTCAACCTCTTTTGTTTGATTGGAGAGGTATCCGATATCCTCAAGAATGGGAGTGTAAATATGATGAACTTTGAAATGCCGAAGCACTTCAAGCTTCTCTGAAATATCATCCTATAACCTTTGACAGGCAAAACAGTTCATTCCGAATGCCAAGTATTACTCCTTTTCCTCGCTTCTCACTTGCTGGTGTAAATCCCTCTTTAACCAGATCTGCATCTACTTCTTCTTATTCTCCTATGAGTATTGACAGAAGACTTTCTTCTACCCCTTCTGTCCCAGTTCCTGAGAATAAATCTTCTGAGTCTTTTACTGGCTTAAAGGATACAGACCATAGAGGCCAGCATACAGATTGTCTAGCTTGTCGCAAGACACTTGAAAAACTTCGGAGATATAGACAAAACCCCCAGCTAGGTATGTTTTCTCTTCCAAGAGAAAATGATGCTCATGAAATAGAAAGGGATGGCAAAAAATCATATTTCCCTGGTCGAAATCTTCCGAATACCCCTTTCAGACAGTATACCCCAGATGGTCTGAGCAAAAGAGAATATATGCCTCAGAAAACTGTTGAGGTTGGTGAAACCCCATCTGATGAAGTAAGATTGAGCAATTGGGGAAATTTGCAGCTTGCACTTACTGCCAAGAACTTAGATGATTTGGCACAAGATATTCTGAGTATTAAAGTAAGTATGCAAGAAGAAAAAGAAAAAATTGCTGAGGTTTCTGCTAAGTTGGAATTGATTCAGCATCTGTTGGCTAATGCTGAAGAAATAAAGAGAATGGTCAGTAAAGCATCTGACAATATTCTTACCCGTCTGAATAAAATGGAAGAACTTTCCAAAAGAGCTTCCAACCTTGGGACTAAGGTAGTCAAACCTAGTCCAGCTATTTTAGCTATGGCTGCAGAAGGCTATAAAAGAAAAGAAGATAAAGCCAAGCTAGAGCGCAGTTTCTCATTTGGGATGATGAGTACTGAAGATAAAGACCAAAGGCCAGAATTTGATTTTGGTAGGTCTGACAGAGAGTTCCGTTCTCTGCATAAATGGGTGGCTGCTATAAAAGGACTTCTGTCTTTCTGAGAAGACCGTCTCAAAGCTCTTAAGTCTTATCCCGAAAGTTCCTGAACCCGTACCTGAACCTTTAATTAAGGTTCCAGAACCTGTTATAGCGTCTAGTTCAGAAATCCATGAAGAAACCCCTATTGAAGTCTCTGTTGACTTAAGCATGCTATCAACCAATGTCTTAAGAGGATCTTCCTCTGGAGTCAAGAAATAACCTGAATTTGATACTCCTATGGCTGAAGCAAACCCATCTCAAGCCCCCAGAGTTCCTTTGAGTTTCAGTACCCATACTTTCAATAATATTATATCCCAAATGCCAGAGCACCCAGTTATTAATATTGACTGTCAGTCCAGAGATGCCATACATGATTCCCTTAATCTTCTGTTTCACTGGACCTTGTCAAAGAAAGCTCAGAATCCTGAAATTACAGGACATCAGATTGCTACTTTGCTAGTCACTGGACTAACAGGGTTAGCAAATGAATGGTGGAGATGGCTTCCACAAACAGCCAGAGATGAGATTCTTAATGCTGACGATGCAGATCAGCAACTGCTTAAAGCTTTAGCTACGCAGTTTCATGGTGGAGATGATGATGATGATGCTGATCATTTAGCTTCTTTATATATGTCTGCCAGACTATGTGATTTATCACAAGCAGATGAATATTTCTGTTATATGCAGAAATTGTTGATTAGAGCTGGTAAGGAAAGTGACCCTGCATATCTGAAGCATTATCTCAGAAGCTTCCCTGGACACGTCCCAGATGCAGTTGAGAAATACATGAAAGATAAGAAATTGAATTATCAGAATCTCTCAATTGCTCAGCTCCACTATCATATCAAGGAAACATGGCAAGAGAATTGCCTTGCCAAAAGAATTGATAAAGATTTTAAGAGACATCAGGATATGTTTACACCTTCTTTCTGTCAGAAGGTAGCACAGATGCCGACGTGGGGATGTGGTGCACATAATCGTGCTCATCTAAATCAAAAATGCCATTGCAAAGAGAAACGGCATAAGAAAAAGAATTTCTTCTCGAGTGATCCAAGGTATCACTATCCTGACAAACCACTATAGTTTGGCAGGAAATATAAACAGTCGAAATATAGGCAACCTCCTCCACGGAGAAGAAAGAAGTATATTACTAAATGCAGGAAACCTGCTGATGAAGAATCGTGTTTCCTGTGTGGTGCAAAAGGCCATTGGGAAAACAAATGCCCCAAAAAGAAGAATAAACCCCATCTTGCTTCATTTTGTGCTTCTGTCCAGCCTCAGTGGTGGAAATATTCCTCTTCCCATGAACCTCCTTCCGGAGACTTTCTCTATCTTCCTTCTGAGTCAGATTCTGATCTTTTCGATTCTGAACCTGATGATCTCCCAGAACTTAATAAATTTGGTCCCTCCTCAGCCTCCTCTTCTGATCTGTCGGATTCTGCTTCCGACTCTGATGCTTTCGAGGTCCCAAATTTGGGGGGGTGTAATCTGCCCAGTTCGCCTGATTCTTCTCATTCTTCTGTACATACCTATCAACCTCTTGAGTTTAACTTCTCCCTGTACATGCTTTCCTTCCAAAAGCAATTAGATATAGAAAAACAAATAGCTGCCATTGACTTAGCTCTTGCTGATACTCAGCGCTTTCAGTATCAACTGAGAGGACAGCTAAGAGAAGAAAAAGAATTGCTGCTAGCACAATTAAAAGGCAAGCAGAAGCAAACAAATAGCCTTGAAAGAAGCCCTGCTTCTAGAGTAGTAAGCTTCCATGAACCTGCAACTGTCTACCGAAAACATCCTGATCAGCATGAAAGTAGACAACAGTATAGACTCTCTACCAGAGAGACACTCAGAGCTATGATAAAAGAAAAGCAGCAAGAGATAAAGCAGCTCTATACAGAAATCAATGAGCTCCGTGATCACATCAAAATTCTTGACGCTGAAGAAGAGCATTCTTCAGAAGATGAGACGAATAAGTTCATAAAAGGAGATTTAGTTCAAGATGAAGAAATAGAAGATACTCCTGAACAGACTGAACATATTGGTCTATTCCAGCCTAGCATGTCTCTTATGTCTGGACCAAAACTGTATATACAAGTTCAGTTTGATTTGCAAGAATTTAAACCATATACTCTTTCCTGTCAAATTGATTCTGGTTGCCAAGTGAATCTTGCAAAAGGTTCTGCATTACCATTCTATTACTGGGAAAAGACTTTTGGCAGTGGTACTGCTATTCATGGAACCCCAGTACCGATCAGAGGAAAAACTGAAATCATTCCAGTTGTTTTTGGGAAAGCCCAAAGCAAGTTAACATTTTACAGACTAGATGAATTGAAAGATGATTGCTTATTAGGTTCTGATTTCTTGCATCAAGTCAGCCCCTATACCTTTGATCATCATCAGATGACTTTAACTTGCTATATCAATAGGAAAAGGGCCGTTCTTCCTTTATCCTTTACCAGTGAAGTTAAGTGTCAGCAAGTGATAGAGCCAGAACAAGCTAGTATTCCTCGACTAGCAAAGATGGAAAGAGCAATAGCTTATTCAGAGACGCATGGTGAGAAAATGCTAAAAGAGATTTCTGATAAGCTAAAGAAAGATTGCTGTTCTGATAGCCCTAATGCCTTTTGGATGCGAGAAAAGTATTTTGTCTCTCTACCATATGATCCGCTCCAAAAGATCAAACCCATGAAGGCCTCTGCAAGAATTATGACCCCATCAGAAAGGGAATTTTGTAAGAATGAGATTGCAGAATTATTACAGAAAGGACTTATTGAACCCTCTAAAAGTCCTTGGGCATGTCACGCCTTTGTTGTAAATAAACACTCAGAACAGAAGAGAGGAAAGCCTAGGTTAGTGGTAAATTTCAAACCACTAAATGCTGTTCTACAGAAAGTCAGGTATCCTTTACCTGATAAGGCCAGCTTATTGCAGCGTATTACAGGTTGTTCTATCTTTAGTAAGTTTGATTTGAAATCTGGTTTCTATCAGATTGGTATAGATCCTAAAGATAGATTTAAAACTGCATTTGTTGTTCCACATGGTTTATACCAGTGGAAGGTTCTTCCTTTCAGCATCAACAACGCTCCATCTGAGTTCCAGAAAAGGATGGAAGATATATTTAGAGACTATCCATGGATATTGGTATTTATTGATGATATCCTAGTCTATTCACATAGCCTGCAGAAGCACCTCAAGCACTTGCAGAAGTTTTATGATTTGGTTTATAAGCATGGATTGGTTCTCTCTGAGCCGAAGATGGAAATAGGGAAAACCGAGATAGAATTTCTCGGCCTCAAGATCAACAAAGGAACTGTTGTACTTCAAAACCATGTTCTCCAGTGTTTTCAAAAATTCCCAAATCAGAATATGGAGAAAACACAGCTTCAGAGGTTCCTTGGGTCTTTAAACTACATTAGACCATTCTATCAGGGTCAGGCTGCAGACATAGTTCTGCTTCAGAGCAGATTAAGAAAGAATCCGCCTGCATGGTCTAAGGAAATGACTGCTGCAGTTAAGTGTATCAAAGGAAAAGTCTTAAAACTGCCAGCGCTAAGTCTGCCTACTGGGAAAGGCAGTTTAATAATAGAAACCGATGCATCCGCCCATACATGGGGAGGTGTTCTAATTGAGGCAATCGATCAGAAAGAAAATATTTGTGGCTATGGATCCGGATCCTTCAAGAAGGCTGAACTAAACTATCCGTCCAGTCACAAGGAAATCCTTGCAGTCAAAAAGACTGTACAACACTTCATTCTCTTCCTCAAACCGGTTAAATTTATTATTAGAATTGATCTGAAGATTATGCCGGGAATGCTTAAAAATGAAAATGTCATGGCTGAGAATAATAGTCGCATTCTGAAATGGTTTATATGGCTTTCTAATTTTGATTATGACATCGTATACAAACCAGGTTATCTAAATTGTCTAGCTGACATGTTGACCAGGGAGTCAGCTGAAGAACTTGAAGAAAAATATCGGCTAGAGTGCATGATGTATGATCCAGGAGAATCCAGCTCTGGACCTGCATGCAGAAGAATGAGGAGAGAAAAAGAAACTGAAGCAGCAGATAAGCCGAAGCCGACATATGAAGAACTGCTTCAGAAAGAAGGACTGTTCATCCTTCCATGGGATGGAACTATGCCAAGAGATGTTCGTATACAGACTCTAGAATATGCCTCTGCAGATGAAGCTAAACGCTTCCTCCAGTTAACATTGATCAAGCATATTCAGACTTCGCCACTAAAGCTCAGCATCATGGAAAGATGGGAAAAGGAAGCTTTCTTCAGCTTCGCCGATGCTACTGCCAAGCTTAAAGACTGTGAAGAAGTTTGGCTAGATTATGATGATGAGCAACATCTCTGGTATGTTGACATAGGCAATGGTAGCCTAACATGGTCTTCCTACAATCTGATTTTACAATGTTGTAGGGAGAATGGTAAAATTGTTATCTTTGCAGATCCCGCCAACCTTAAATATAATGCAAAATGGTCAGGTTGGACTGATGTCTTTTTAGACAGATTCTGCCCCAGAAATGACTGGGAGAACCAGCGAGCCAACTTCATCCTTCATCTGAAGGCAGATTTAGAAGTTGCACATCAGCGTGAATACTGGTTCAAGTTCATGCTGCATTTTGAAGGTGGCTCTTACAAACCCCTTGAGCACCGGGTGTATGTACAGCAAAAAGTCATCCGGAGGGGTATCGAAAATGGCGACCACATAGAGTCTCGGGTAACTATCCGTGACATTCCACTTGACTTCAGAGTTGAGTCACATTTCAGGGGTGAGTTTATGTGTGAACCGCTAGAGGTTTTCCGCGCTTCTGATGTCCAATGCTGTTTCAGCCCTTGGCTGTACCCTCTGCCGCCAGACTTGCCTGAAGAAGTGCCGGAACAAGACGCTCAAGGAGGTGACTCATCGGATTCCGAAATATGGGAATATCTCCAAGGTCGTGATCTATATGACTGAAAGCAGTGGTGGGCCACATTGAAGCCTGAGTGGGCCAGGATTGCCCCACACTCACTCTGCCGCGGGCCGGATAAATTGCTCCGTTGTGTAAATAATAGTCTAGATGCTGTCGTGGGCCAGCTATGCTCCACCGTGTACTCGTCTGTCGGTCTGTCGTAATGATTCCCCGGGTCCCCGTAATGCCACTGGCCAATTAAGGGACGAGATAATGGAAGTGGTAGTCCCCACTCTCCACCCCGGTGATTCGGTTATGACTGGTAGTTGTCGGTCATAGGCTACTGGATCTCTTGTCGACCAGTTAGTGCCAGTTCTGCTCACCGGTTGCACCGGCTGAGACCTTATAAATAAGAGGTCCGAGCTCATTCTTATCATCGTGGGTTGCCTCATAGGAGGTCTGCAAGTAGTAAGTCAGTCTTGAGCAAGTAGTCTGCTCGGCTCTAGGTGTTCTGTCTGTGTGTTGAGCGCTGTGTATGCTCTCCCTCTACGCCTCGAGCGATCAGCTGGGATCAAAAGCAGTGATCTCAAGTGTAAAGAGTCTGTAAAATCAGAGAAGTATGCTCTCCCTCTGCACTTCGTGTGATCAGCTGGGATCAGAAAATCTGGTTCAGTAGTAGTGTGTGGTATCGCTGTGCTGATCTTCGCCCTCCGAAGACAATCAGCGTGTTATTGAGTCTGTAATAATACTGTAGTTCGGCTCTGTGACTCTGTCATGTCACTGTAGTTCGGCTTTCATGTAACTGTTTCTCGGCCCTGCAATTTCACTGTTACTCGGCTCTCTGCATAAAGAACTGTTCAAATACTCTGCACTCTATAATCCTGTGTGTTATTGCTATATGCATTGTATTAATCTACTGTATCTCCCGCATTCTGTATCGTGAATTAATGTCTGTTGTGCATGAACAAACAAATGCAAATATCCCAGCAATACTATAAACTTGTGTCGATCCTGCAATTTTATTTAATATATGTTTATATAGAAAATGGAATATAAAATCAAATGAAATAAAATGTTAAATTTCAGTTTTTGTTTAACATGTGGATAGACTCGAACAAAAAGTTATACTGTTAATGGAAATTTTGATCCACATAAAACTCTCATGGTCAAAATCCTGCTTAAATCAAACCATAAATTTCTTATCCCAACCCATCACTTTAGATGTAGACCCAAAAAAGGGAAATGGAGCACAAAAATCCAAGTGTATTTGGGAGGACCCATTGTTTATAATGGAGGAAAAACAACTCATATTTTTTGGCATGGGATACAATCATAGGCCTTTGTGTTGACAGAAAGCACAAATGTGAATAGATCATGGAATTATCAAGATTTAAGGCCCATGCACAAAATTTCAATCTCATCAATTAGTAATTAATTGAGTTGAGAAGACCAAGGGTTAGAAAATTAAACACAACAATGCATGCATGTTTCCAACTAGCAATGCATTAGGGAGACGTTTATAAATAAATTCTATCAGAGCTCTTGGCCCACCTCATTTTAAGGGTAGCTTGCAGGGCCCTTCCCTAATCAATAGAAATATGGAAAGTGGTGGCACGAAATTCAACCCTCTATGGATTCCACCATTAGCCATTTTTTGATTCCTAGAGGTTGAAATAATGGCTATGTAAATACTCGTTGTTCATTAAACTAAATTTATGGCAGCTATAGGATGGCTCGTGATGGATCTATGTGGTTTGGATCTCGATTTACCAAAGCCTCATATTCAGGATTTCACCCTCCTTTCACGTCAGTATTAGCTTGCATATGGTGTATTTGATACTGTGTTGTGAAGGAGCAGGATACCCTTCCCTATTTATTCCTTCTTGTAGACCTCTAACTCCACACACACCCTTGAGCACTTGAGAACTTGCCACTTACCAAACGATTCTCTCTTCTGTTTTTGTGAAGACACGTGGGACTCGGAGAGAAACCGAAAGAAGTTTCTTGTTGTTGGTGTTTATCGGTTTGATTGCTTGTGTTTCTTGCCATTCATACGTCGATGATTCACCTGCCAAGTTTTTTATGATAATTTTCAGATAATGTGGGCTTAGGGTCACTTTAAGACCTTTGAAAATAGCCGCATATGGCACCTTGTTCTTGACTAGAATTGATGTATTTATATATTCAACATTTTGAGGTAAAAATCTAGGTCATGTTATTTTGAAATATTAGGAAATGCTACTTTAATCAAGAAAGATCTGAGCTTGAACTAATATTAAAATTGGAATGCATATTATTAACTTGTCAAGATTTGACCTATATTGTTATTTCAAAACAGGGTTGAGGCTATCAGAGTTATTTTTAGAAAATTTGTGGGCTATTTTAGAGGATGATAGTAATATAATTTAGTCTTCTCAATAGACCTGAGGCTTAACAACATTCCAATTGTAGATTTTACTTCCAACACCATTAATCTTAGATGATCGACATATGACAAGTAGTTATAGCTATAAACAACAATTATTTGAGGGTAAATTGACTTGATAAGTAAAAATACATAGTTTGGTTGTGGATTAAGCAAATATAGTGTAGCAAATGGGGTATTTTTTAACGTTTTCCGGTGCCTAAAATAAGTAAACAACATAGAGTAGATAAGACATAGAGAGGCCAACATAGAAGAAATATATTTCTTCTAGGTTTTGTCATTATTAACCAATAGTTTTCCCAAAATTTTGTACTACGACTAAGCATTTAATATGATATCAACCATAAACATCCAATCTTGTGTGCATGCATGGGTACTCAGGATACAACACTAGTATGTTGGGTGGCTGTTACTATTATTACTAGCAAGTGCATCAGTGATGTGAATCAATTGTTTTAGTGAAGTGAAGATAAACAGTTGAAGCAATAGACAAAAATTCAATTTAGACGTAGTGGAGTAAAAATGATAGAAACTACTTTCTTGCATTTTTTACGCAGAAATATTTAAGTAAATCTTACATAGTAGATTAATGAGTCAAAATAACTTTACATGGAAAGTTGATTGAATTATCTCAACTCACAGAGCTCTCTTGTGCCTTCAAACAACTCCCAGATTTCTCTTGTGGTTCCAAACACTTCAGCTCTTCCTAGTCCCTAATCGCAATACAGACCTTCTGAATAGAGTTCAACTCGATATCAGTTAAGCATTTCTACTGAGGAAAACTATTCCTATTCAACATAGAAATGAGAAAAAAAACTTTAAAATAGAAAAATTAAAACATTAAAATTTGATAATGTAAAAATAAAACTCAAATAGATATCTTAAGGTGTTTCTAGTGATATCTTTATATACTTTTAAATCTACCATTTAATAGATAGTAAGTAACCATATATACCTTAATTTGATTTAATTTACATTTACGAGATAATAAGTAACCACATATACTTTAATTTGATTAACATGTAAATACAAATATTTTGAAAAGAAATATTCACATGCCAAACATTGGAAGAATACATATTTTGTAAAAGATTAGATTAATTTTCCATTGTATATAAAACAATGCTATTTCAAGAAACAAACAATAGTTAAGGTGGAAGCTTAGATCAAAACAAAAATAAAGAAACTAACTATGAAGACCAATCTTAATCATATACATATCCAAGCTCACACATCATGGTTGCAAGTCTAAGGCTTATGCATACCATATATAAATCTTATGCATGGACATAATATTCCTAGTGGTATTCGAAAACAGTTGGATTTTTTGTTATAATTTTCATAATTTTTTACAGGAATTTATTTATTTTATTATTTCTTAGATCTCCTCGATTCTTTAAGAGAACAATTGAATCAGTGAACGTTTCGATGCACAATGTTGATGTTCATAGTATCATTTCTCTAAAAAGAGACTATTAGTATCATAACAATAGGCATAATCACATCACTAAAATCGTGTTGCTAAACGTGTAAGTGGAGGCAAATGTTGGACTTAGGGATTCCTTGGGACTGTGCAAGCATTTTAACATTCTTTATATACACAAAGGGTAACACGTTAGTTAGCAGCTCTCCATTCACCCTGGTTTCCTTTCCTGAGCATCATCGCCCACGACACACTGCAATGCTCACGTGTAGCCAAATAGTATGTCAAGTGCCAAGTGGTGGCCTTTCAGCATTTTATGCCCCATCTCCGTAATAGTATTATTTTTAATTTATTGAATATTACAAATTATATTATTGTAATAATGTTTTTTATATTTATGTTCTCAATGGGGACATTTATAAACAAGCCAGGCATATTACTTTGGCTGTATTAACCTCAAATTTTTGAAAAAAACTAATGTTTAACTTTGCAGGAGTTAAAAATAAAAATAAAAAATAAATTCGTTAATTTTTAATATTTTTGATTGGTGGTTGGGTGGATGACGTTGGGTTTGGAATCCAAGCCTCAGGTGTCGGTGATGGAGGTGACGGAAGCAGGTTTTAATACCTCCATTAATTCCGAAAAGGTAGGTTTTAATACCTCCATTAATTTAGAAAAATGGCATCGAGGGCATTAAAATTGGTGCCGAAGGAACTAAACACAACCCGAAGGAAGCCGAATCCACTAGAAGTATATTGGATCCTCAAGATGACAAGGCTTTGAGAAAAAAAGCTGCAAAGAAGGAAGCTGCGAAGGAAGAAAGTTGCAGAAACATCAGATGGCCACGGCCGTGGCTGCTCCTGTAGTCTTGGAGGAATTCGATCCCTTGGCTAGAAACTACGATGACCTGCCATTAGAAGCTATTCAATCGAAAGATATTAGTGGTCAGAAATGGACTAGAGTAAGCTGTTTAACGGTTGAAGTTAAAGACCAGCAAGTATTGGTTAGAGGCCGTGCACATGCTATTAGAGGAGTTAGTAATAAGATGGCGTTTTTGGTGGTGAGGGAGGCAGGGTATACTGTACAATGTTTATTGAATGTAAATACTGGGGTTGTAAGCAAAGGAATGGTTAAATTTGTGACCAGCTTGAGCAAAGAGTCCATTGTTGATGTGGAAGGGATGGTGACCGCGCTGTTGAGAATAGAGAAACTATGGCTGAATCTCTGTAGCACAAATTCTGTTAGCAGCTTCATTCTACAATCCCCTGTTTCAGCCACAACCCATGGAAAACATATCTGGAATAATATAATTACTTCTTTTAGATAAAACAAATACACAACACTTAAATGGAACAAGAATACGAGCACACAAGGAAATAAGACAGAGCAATTATAAAATATAGACATGCAAAAGATACAGTTAAATATTTAGGCAAAGACTCTAAATATGGGCATGAATACTTCTAGTTTTATTTACATCTACACCCTTTGCAAAACATACAGGATGCTCTTCACTCCAGTCATATTCTACAACATTCCTAACTCATCAACCTGCATCTCCGACAAAGAAAACTAACACCATAATGTTTTTATTGCAGGAAGAATTGCATTGGAGACATCTAGAAGACATGGTGTCTAGAGACTTCGAGAGAAGTCGGTGTGGGAATGACTTATTTAGGGAGTCTCTGCTCATTTAATACGGTAGTTATTTTTCAGCTACCAGCTGCAAAAAAGAAAGAAGATTTGGCAACAGTGGATGAGCTGTCTTAACGACCAATTTTGTGGGAATTTGATTTCACCTACCAACATTCTCCCACTTGAAATCAAATGGAGACAAATCTTTGGTTATCCATTCAAAAAATATGGATCATGTTATTCCCAAGCCATCCAAGCTTCTACATAGCTCTTTCTTGTCTCGTGGAAAAACTTTAGTGAGCATATCGACAGGGTTCTCAGTAGTATTAATCTTTTCCAAATTTAAATGTCCTTCTTCTAATACTTGGCGAATCCAGTGGTACCTTAGATCAATGTGCTTGGTACTTGAATGAAATGTTGGGTTTTTCTCCAAGTGAATGGCGCTCTGTCTGTCACAATGAAACATATACTTGTCCTATTTTATTCCCAACTCTCCTAGGAATCGCTGCATCCACAACATCTCTTTGCAAGCCTCTATTGCAGCTATGTATTCTGCCTCGGTTGTGGAGAGAGCTACAATTTTTTGTAGCCTAGATACCCAAGACACCGCTGCACCTGCAAATGTATACAAGTAGCCAGTGGTGGACTTTCTAGTGTATACATATCCAACCATATCTGCATATGTAAAACCTTCAAGCACAATATTAGGATTGCCAAAACATAAACAATAATGACTAGTACCTTTGAGGTACATTAATATCCATTTTACTGCTTGTCAATGTTGTTTTCCCGGATTGGGAAGAAATCCACTCACTACTCCCACCGAGTATGTGATGTCCGGGCGTGTACATAGGGGATTTTTCTCATTTCCTCCTTCTCCTTGTCATTACAAGGGCACAAATCAATACTCAATTTGAAGTGGGCTACAAGAGGTGTTCCCACTGGTTTGGCATCCTTCATGTTGAACTTGTTAAGCACATTCTCAATATACCTTTATTGTGACAGCCACAACCTTTTGTTATTTCTGTCACGTATGATCCTCATGCCCAATATTTGGTGTTCTTGGCCCAAATCCTTCAAAATTGACTTCCCAAGTCCTTCTTCAACCTGTTAATCATGCTTTTATCACACCCAACAACTAGCATGTCATTCACATATAGCAACAAAATGATAAACCTTTCTTGGTCATACTATTTAATGTAAACACAATGATCAATCTCTAATCTCCTAAAACCATGTTCCAACATGAATGAATCAAACCTTTTATACCATTTCTGAGGTGCTTGTTTCAGCCCATAGAGACTCTTCTTCAATTTACAAACCAAGTTTTCTTTACCTTTTGTTTTGAATCCTTATGGCTGCTCCATATAAATCTCCTCCTCCAATTCTCCAAGAAGGAAGGCAGTATTCACATCTAGTTGTTCACACTCTAAATCTAAAGTAGCAACAAGACCAAGAATAATTCTAATGGATGGCATTTTAACAACAGGTGAAAAAATTTCCTTAAAATCAATACCTTCTTTTTGGGCAAATCCCTTCACCACCAACCTTGCCTTGTACCTCTCCTTCTTTCCTTCACCCTCATGCTTGATCTTGTACACCCACTTGTGTTGAAGAGTTTTTCTTCCTTTTGGAAGCTTTACTAGCTCCCATGTTTTGTTCTCCAACAAAGAATCAATTTCTTCCTGCATGGCTTTCTTCCAATCTTTGCTATGCTCATCATCAGAAGCCTCCTGAAACAATGAGGTTCACCTTCATCAGTTAACAAAACATAAATTGAAGGAGGATACCTTTGTGATGGATTATGAGGCCTAGTGGACCTGTGAACCGGTTGTGGTGGTATATTTTCTGGTTGGATCTCTTGTAGTGGCTGCTGCAAGGCTTCTTCTTCTTGCTGCCCATAATTTTCAACAGGCTTTCCATCATCTTCAGCTGGTTGTCCACCATTTTCTGCCTGCTGTCCATTATTTTTTGAAATGGTGGGATGTTTTCTTATTGCTCAACAAACCTATCAGTTAATTTCTTGACCTTCACATCACATGTAGGCTTCTTGAACATTTCTAACTCATTGAATATGACATCCCTGCTTCTGATAACTTTGGATCCCACAATCGATAACCAAATTCACCATCAACATACCCAAGAAAATACATTTCATGGATTTGTTATCTAATTTGGTTCTTTTTTCTTTGGGAGTGTGTGCAACTGCTTCACATCCAAAAATTTTCAAGTGAGAGTAGTTTACCTTCTTGCCGGTCTAAACTTCTTCAGGGATGCCACCGTCCAAGGCTGTTGTAGGCGATCGGTTGATGAGGTAACAAGTTGTCCTCACTGCTTCTATCCAAAAATGCTTCTCCAACCCGACATTTGACAACATGGTCCTCACCTTCTTCATGATGGTGCGATTCATCCTTTCTGCAGTACCATTTTGTTGAGGAGTACCAGGGATAGTCTTCTCATGCTTTATGCCAAATTTGTTGCAATAGTCCTTGAAGGCATTGGAGCAATATTCCCCACCGTTATCTGTCCTTAAGCACTTGAGCAGTTTGTTAGTCTCTCTTCAACACCGGCATGAAATTTTTGAAATATCTCAAATACCTCATCTTTTCTCTTCATAGGATAGGCCCAAACATTTCTAGATGCATCATCTATGAAAGCAACAAAATATGAAGCTCCTCCTAGAGACTTAACATTAACCTACCCAAATACATCAGAGTGTACCAATTCCAAAAGAGTCTTTTTTCTTTCATGGCCTCCTCTCATAAATGAGACTCTACGCTGCCTACCATATATACAATGCTCACAAAGATCAATTTCATAAGATCTCAAACCTGGAAGAAGATTTTTGCCAACAAAAATTTTTAGGCCCTTTTCACTCATGTGGCCCAGACGCTTATACCACAAATCTGGTGAGGTTTCTTCTTTTGCAACAGCAGCCACATTTGATTTTCTTGTTGTTTCTCTTAATGTATAGAGTGTCCTAGTTTTGAATCCTCTAGCCATGAACAATGCTCCTTTGCTAATTTTCTAGGCACTCTTTCCAAAGCTAGTGGAGCAACCTTCATCATCCAATTGTCCCACTGAGATTAGGCTCATGCACATCTCTGAAACATGCCTGACTTGTCTTAAAAGTATATCATGCCCATCCTTTGTTTGGATTTGGACATCTCCCACTCCAACAATGTCACAAAAGTGATTATTTCCTGGATGCCTCGACCATAGTCTCCAACTTCATATGAGACAAAATTGGTTTTGGATGGGGTTACACGGTGAGATGCCCCAGAGTCTAGAATCCAATCGATGCTACTCCTAGAGGTGTATAGGCATGCATCTTCCATTGAAACAGTAAATAAAACATCACCATATGATACTACAATAGTGGTCTCACCTTCATTTGTGTTGGCTGATTTTTTGTTTGAGCTAGCTGATTTTTGCTCCTTCTATTCTTTCTTCCATATCCGGCATTCTCTTTTCATGTGTCCTGGTTTTCCACAATGATAGTAAGTAATTTTTCCTCTTATTGATTTTGATCTACCCTTTGAATTGGAACGCCCTTACCTAGTTCTGTCAATTTTCCTTCCATGATCAGCTATGGTGAGAGCTTCTCCTCCCTGATTTTCTGTCACTGATTTTCATTGCAGCTCCTCATTCATTAAGTTACTGCTAACATCATCAAACTTCAAGGTCCCTGCAGAGCTAAAGTGCTTATGACAACTATCAAATTCTCCTAGCTGTCTAGCATGGATCACATGAGTAGGATGGCTTTGATTTCATAATCCAACACAATTTTAACAGAGGCAAGATGACTGGTAATGATGTTGAATTCATTTAGGTGCTCTGCAACTGAAGCACCCTCCTTCATCTTCAAATTGAACAACTTCTTCATAAAAAATACCTTGTTTGATGCTGTGTTTTTCTCATACAGATCATGTAGTTTCTTCCATAGCTCTATTGTTGTATTCTCTCCAACCACATTGAAGTAGACATTCTTTGCTAAGTATTTCCTGATTGTAGCAATGGCCTTCCTGTCAAGGTTGTTCCATTCTTCATCTGTCATTGATGAAGGTTTACTTGCTGCTCCTTCAATGGGAAAATATTGATCTTTTAAGATCAGTATGTCTTCCATTTGTGCTTTCCACAGAGCAAAATTAGTCCCATTTAGCTTCTCCATGTCACTCACAGTTGTACTCTCCATGCTGCTTCAAATAGCATTACCGAAAACTCCTACTCTCCAATTCTGGCCTCCTCATAATCTCACAGGATTACAAGCAGAGAAAATGCACACTAGACATCCTCTAATGGCCAAATTATTCTACAATAGGAGATGGCTATGATACCAATTGTTGAGAACATAACAGTTATGGTTGAATCTCTGTAGCACAAATTTTGTTAGCAGCTTCATTCTACAATCCCCTGTTTTAGCCACAACCCATGGACAACATATATGGAATAATAGAATTAATTCTTTCAGCTAAAACAAATATACAACACTTAAATGGAACAAGAATATGAGCACACAAGGAAATCAGACAGAGCATTCATAAAATATAGAGATGCAAAAGACACAGTTACATATTTAGGCAAAGAATCTAAATATGGGCATGAATACTTCTAGATTTATTTACATCTACACTCTTTCCAAAAGATACAAGCTGCTCTTCACTCCAGCATATTCTACAACGTTCCTATTTCATCAACCTGCAACTCCGACAAAGAAAACCAACACCAGAATTTTTTTATTGCAGGAAGAATTGCATTGGAGACATCTAGAAGACATGGCGTCTAGAGACTTTGGGAGATGTCGGTGTGGGAATAACTTCTTTAGGGAGTCTCTGATCATTTAATATGGTAGTTATTTTTCAGCTACCAGCTGCAAAAAATAAAGAAGAGCTGGAAACGGTGGATGAGCTGGCTTAATGGCCAATTTTGCTGGAATTTGATTTCACCTACCAACACGTGTCTAGTATTGCCATTACGGGAACATCTCAACAGGTTTAGCTGCTTGCTTTTTCATTACGGTAATGTATTTTATTTGCATCGTTTGGCATCACGCAACTTCGTCATTTGTATTATCATTTTTTCTTGCAAACGTAAAGTTAATTATTACAGCAGAGACAATAGGAATTTGTAGATTAAATGTTAAAGAACACTATTTGCTTTACGATTTTAAATTTCATATTTTTTTTCTTTACTATTTGCTTTACTTTCTTTGTAATTTGTTATGTAAAGAAAAAACCTGATGCTTATGAGAATAATGGGTGTGGTCATGAAGGTCCTTAACAATCACGAGTATATAATATACTTCTTGCAGACAAAAGAAGAGATGATATTTAATCATGCCAAACTACGCCCCCATCTCGAATTCATAGAAAAAAAATGGGTTGAAGATTCCAAGGTATGCACATTACTTCTCATCTTTCACTTCACGGGAATTGGTAAGTTGTTTTATTAATGAATGACAAGATCTTTTCCCTTGGCTTAGTCCTCAAATCGATAAAGTGCTTTTAAGTTTGTTGTTTTCCCATTGTTTTATGATTTTTTTGTAATGTTCATTTCTTATTTCTTCAGGTGTCTAGGATACTCTATTCATGTCCGAAGATTTTTTTTTGAACACATTAGGTCCAAGTATCCTTCTCTAGACTGGCATACTTTTAGGTTTGTCCGTGGGCTTCTAAGTGGATTTTACTGTGTTGGGACCTCTGTTAATCAGGACGCTGAGGTTTATATGTTTTCCTTTATAACGACTATTATTGGTAATCTATCCAGTGTTATAGATAGGATAATTTTCATGAGCTGTGAATATTAGACAGGGCGGCAGTCAAGGGGTGAGTTAAGGCTAAGTTTAATGATTGTCACAATGCTTTATCTGTCATCTTAAATTCCCTAGAGACCTTAAAGTTCTTGATAACACTAAATGATGAATTTTTACTTTTATTAGAAGTGCAAGTGTTCTAGAATGACTGAGCATGCTCCAGTTTTATTGATATCATATTACATTCCTTGGTTATTCTAGCTAATAACAAACATTAATGGGTGTTGATTATATTCTTCTCTGAATTCCTCTTCTTTCTCCTTGGTTGATTCGATTTTAAATTGAAAGAGTTAGGGATCAATGGATGAATAATTTTTTTTATGAAAATAAATGTTTTATGTTAACTAAACATATAGAGTTACGGTTATAGGTTGAACCACCCCTCTTCAAGCACAACATTGTTTAAGTAAAATTGGTAGGCTCCATAGAAAACAACACTTTATTGACTACTGAAGTTTACTCTGTAAACTAGTTTAAAATGGACCTTGAGCTTACCAGTTGGATGCTTGGAGAAGCCCAACTGTAATTTGTACTCTGTAAATTAGTTTAAAATGGACCTTGACCTTACCTGCTGGATGTTTGGAGAAGTTCAACTATAATTTCTTGGAGGAAGAAATGGAAGGCCTTAGGCCCATAAGCTTTGAAAACCCTTGAACCATGGTCGCGCTTGCTATTTGATATAATTTTGCAGACTAGAACTCATAAATTCCAAAGTAGGAACTTATGCAATTGCATTGTATTGAAGCAATTGCAACTATAACAACAACAAAGCAGAGTATTTGTACATAATCTCTCTATATATTGATTTCTTACTGCGAATTTCTTCCCCGCGCCATTTGTTTCAATGTCATTCCATTTGTTTTAATGTCATGCAGCTGTAACATTGGCATGACAAATGTCATGCAACTGTAACATTGGGATTGTCATGCCATTTGTTTTAATGTCATGCAGGTCTAACATTGGCATTGTCATGCCATTTGTTTTAATGTCATGCAGGTCTAACATTGGCATTGTTTGTAAGGCCTTTAATTATATTTTTTTATTTTTCCCAACAATTGTTTTGTGGACTTGGGTTTTTTTGTTTTTTAAGGGATGGCTATATTTGAATAAATACCAAGGTAGAAAACTTGTGTAAATCTAGTCTAATATGTATTTGAGAATTTAAAGAACTTTCATAGGTTGTGAAGCTTAAGCATGCACATCTGGCTTAACGCAAATGGCTGATATATCAAATTCAAGAAAATTGAAAACAAATGGCTGATATATCAAATTCAAGAAAACTGAAACTGGAGATATATATGAACCCTAGGATCTCCACCTTACAATATTTCTCATTATAGGATCTCGACCTTACAATATTTCTCATTACATGATCTATTTTTGTGTATTGTGTGTATAAATTGAAGAGAGGAGAAGGGAGCGAATGAATTATACTAGTGAACCCATTCTCGCATGCTCGGTTTGCTAGGGCTAGGAGCATCTGGGTCTGCCATTACCTGATCAATGTAAATGCATGCATTAAGAGAAAAAAGCTCATGTTTGAAAGATGATAAAGATAAAAAAAACTATCTATTCATTCTTTGAAAGAAAAGCTGAGGGGTGCTAGATTAATTATTCAGAAAATGGGTACGAAAGTATAGAGAAAACCGTCGAAGTGTCGGCCTGCTATTTGCACATTTGGGCGGTCCAGAGTTGCACAGGGCTTGATTTTGCAGCCATTAGTGACCTGCTTGGATCCATAGTAAATGATCATGTCCATAGAAGGCACAAACATATCAATAACATCCCCTATCACTCTTCCTACTACCAGGGGATCTGTTGAATGTGCCATTGAAGCATAATACTCCCAAATATTTCTTCCTTTCTTTCTTTCCTCTCAACAAAATTCACAGTTGAATTCAGAGCAAACTGGTGAATGTATCAGAGGTGTCTAAAGGCATGTAAATAAAAGGAATGAAATGGATCGACACGTTTCCTACCACCTATGTAACGACAAGGAGAATTTGTGGAGCACCACGTACCTGGGCTCAGTAGAGTATCTGGGTTCGAAAAGTGTCATCTATATGCACCTACTCCTTGCCTTCTGTTTTTCTTTTCACGCCTTTTTCATTGTTTTCAAGCAACCTAATAAAAAAATTCCCCCATACATTTATTATTTAATGTATGCTGTACTTTCTAATAAGGAAAAATATTGCATTACCTGGAATCTAAATTTGGGAAATTATGAGATGTAAAGCATATCAATAATTAAAAAATGTGTTGTAAATTGGAATAGTTGGGTCAAAATCAACAAATATGATCGTTTAATCTCCAGAATGACAATATTTACCTGCATAATTTACCCTTGATTAAATGCATTTCTATAAAACTGTTAAAAAGAAACTTTTTCTAGTATACCAATGGCTATAAAGCATCTAAGAACTTAATAAGTATGTTATCTCCAAGATTTTCATTCTAAAATGAGTTCTTTGTGAAGAATTTGAAGTTCAAAGATTCCGTGACTCGTAGCAAGGAACCAAATATTCCAAGTGCAAAGGTGCATTTCGACAATTTCACAGAGAAGGAAAAAATGATGTCCCTCCCTCCAAATGCAAAAAAAGTAGATCATTCAAAAAACCTAAAGAAAATAAGAGTTTAGCAAAAAAAAATGGAAGTACAAGTTGCCAACAAAATGCATTCTTTGCTGGAATATTGAATACATCCACTCACCCAACAAGAATTTAACAAAACAAAATGGAAATACAATATCTGGATCCGCAAAAATAGAGTTTTTTTTCCGCTAATTATACAATATTTTATGTATCACCAATAATTCCTTTTTGACAAAGAAATTGATGCTTACACTTATCCCGAGCTCGACCTTCACCAGTACTACCAATTTGGCTGCTTGGTTTAATTAAAAATTAGGTATGAGGCTTAATGGTTTAGTAAAAATTAAGGTGTTTAGACAATAGGGGATTTTGAAAAATAGATTTGCTGGGAAGTTCATGATCTCGTAATTTATAATTATGAAGAGATTTATTGTTTATTTGTTCCAAATTATAGGTCATATTCAAATTATAAATTACTTAGTAAAGTTTTATGGTATAGTTTTATAATAGAATTCACGTGGATTAAGTGAAACTACGAATTTAGAAAAAATCCTTATACGTTTTAGAAGAGTTTTCACACAAAATGAAGCAGTTTGTCCAATTATTAACTTTATCAAACTAAAAACAATGAAATTAAATATATACAACCCAAGATGCATATAGCGCCTAAAAACATATAAACATGTGAATGATGTATCAAATGGTTTAAAGATTCAAAATGGATTGTCATGCTTGGGTTTTTTTACTTAGCATTGTTCCTCCTTAAGCCTCCAACCAACCACTTTATATTCTTATTGTAATTTGTATTTGAATCAAATTTTAATTGAATCACTGGTTTCAAATTTTAATTGAAAGCTTCGAGATCAGAGAAGATAAATATACAACTCCCCCGTAAAAGTCCATGTGATGCTCCTTGTTCTTTTATGTCAAATTTACACCCTCAATTTGGAAGAGGTGTTTATTTTAGTTGTGATAACTTATTCATTCGACTAGGATTGGAGAGTGTCCCCCGCTATCATTTTCAGAGATTATATGAATGGGTTCTTGTGTTGTTTTTTTATTTGATTCTATTGCATACAGTTTTGATAAAAATCATGTTTTTTAATGTTAAATTAGTTAGACATATTTTACAGTTTTGATAAAATCCATGTTTTTTAATGTTAAATTAGTTGGACATCTTTTAGCTTTGGCTATATTGTTGATGAATTCCTTTAAACTAGTTAGAATTTTCTTCAATTTCCATATGGCTGATCCTTTTTTATAATAAAAAGTTGGAAGTTTTTCTTTTAATAAGACTTGGGTTTTGAAATACCACATAGTTATTTGGGAATCATTGATTAATGTCGTATGGATTTTTTTTTTTTTTGAAAAGATGGTTAGGATTTGTTTATCATTACGGTGCAGAGAAATCTATAATTGTTAATTTGTATTGAGAGAAGTTTTTAAATATACAATGATGTAAAGAATATTGAGTATAGAAATATCATATAATTTGGAAGTTTCAAATCTTTAATATATGTGTGTGTGTTTCTTCGCATAAAAACAATTGTTAAATTATTACGTAAATTTATTTTAAAATATGCATTGTCTAATAGATTGTAACATCCATCTCTATATATTGATGTAATACAATATTTTACAAACTAAAATAAAGTAAAATAATAACACACAATTTTCAAACCATTTTTAGTGGGTTTTCTGGCATCAACAATTTCTAGGGTCGGGGACATTGCCACCTCATGGCTCTTGTTTTACAATAAATGGTTGGCAGGAATAAGTACCGTGGCCATTCATTGACTCGTGGAATCGACGTCTAAATAAAATGACGTAGGTGCCATTTGTGAAAGTTACATTGTTTTTTCAATTTTCAGATATTTTCAAAGTTAAATCAACATATAAATATATTACTATATAATAATATACGGTAATGAATATTATTGATATTTAAACCTTATTTTACTTTGACATGTAACAAATTATGCATGCAAGGAGGATACATAGAATTTTATGCTGGCTTAGGAGAGGAGCATAGCATAAATAAGGTTGGGACCCGTCCACTTCTCAGAGAAGAGATCGAGAACAGGGGCTTGTGTTGAGCTTTTTTATTAAGGTTTGTTGAATTTTATTTAGTATATGTTTATATAGAAAATGAAATATAAAATCCAATGAAATATAATGTTAAATTTCAGTTTTTGTTTAACATGTGGATATACTCGAGCAAAAAGTTATTCTGTTGACGAAAATTTTGATCCACATAAAACTCTATGATGGTCAAATTCCTGCCTAAATCACACCATAAATTTCTTATCCCAACCCATCACTTTCGATGTAGAACCAGAAAAGGGAAATGGAGCACAAAATTCCAAGTGTATTTGGGAGGACCCATTGTTTATAATGGAGGAAAAACAACTCATATTTTTGGGCATGGGAGACGATCATAGGCATTTGAGTTGATAGAAGGCACAAATCTGAATAGATCATGGAATTATCAAGATTTAAGGCCAACCAAAAGACACGTGGGACTTGGAGAGCAACCAAAAGAAGTTTCTTGTTGTTGGTGTTGATTGGTTTGATTTCTTGTGTTTCTTTCCAGTCTGATGCTGATGATACATCTGCCAAGGTTTTTTATGATAATTTTAAGATAATGTGGGCTCAGGGTCACTTTAGGACCTCTGAAAATAGCCACATATGGCACCTTGTTCTTGACTAGAACTCATGTATTTATATCTTCAACATTTTGAGCTAAAATTCTAGGTCATGTTATTTTGAAATATTAGGAAGTGCTACTTTAATCAAGCAAGATCTGAGCTTGAACTAATATTAAAATTGGAATGCATATTATAAACCTACCGAACTTATCAAGATTTGACCTATATTTTTATTTCATAACAGGGTTGAGGCTATCGGAGTTATTTTCAGGAAATTTGTGGGCTATTTTAGAGGATGATAGTAATATAATTCAGTCTTCTCAATAGACCCAAGGCTTCTTAACAACATTCCAACTGCAGATTTTAGTACCAACACCATTAATCTTAAATGATCGACATATGACAAGTAGTTATAGCTGTAAACAATAGTTATTTGAGGGTAAATCTACTTGATAAGTAAAAATCCATAGTTTGGTTGTGGATTAAGCAAAAATAGTGTAGCAAATGGGGTATTTTTTAACATTTTCCGGTGCCTAAAATAAGTAAACAACATAGAGTAGATAAGACATAGAGAGGCCAACATTGAAGAAATATATTTCTTCTAGGTTTTGTCATTAGTAACCAATAGTTTTCTTTAAATTTTGTGCTACAACTAAGAATTTAATATGATATCAAACATAGACATCCAATCCCATGTGTATGCATAGGTACTCAGGATACAACACTAGTATGTTGGTTTGTTACTATTATTACTAGCAAGTGCAGTAGTGATGTGAATCAATTGTTTTAGTGAAGTGAAGATAAGCAGCTGAAGCAATAAACAAAAACTCAATTTAGACGCAGTGGAGTAAAAATGATAAAAACTATTTTCTTCCATTTTTTACGCAGAAATATTTAAGTAAATCTTACATAGTAGATTAATGAGTCAAAATAAATTTACATGGAAAGTTGCTTGAATTACCTCAACTCTCAGAGCTCTCTTGTGCCTTCAAACAAATGCCAGATTTCTCTTGTGGCTCCAAACACTTCAGCTCTACCTAGTCCCTAATCGCAATACAGAACTTCTGAACAGAGTTCAACTCGATATCAGTTAGGAATTTCTACTAAGGAAAACTATTCCTATTCAACACATAAATGAGAAAAAAAACTTTTAAAACTTACATGTATATGTTACCTCATCGTTGCTTGAGTTGTTGAAACTCTGTGGAGATGGTGAGTTCAAAATAGTAAATATCACTTCAGTAAATTCCACTCCAGAAATTTAAAGGGAAAGGGCAGTCGAGAACATGCTGTGGAAAAACAACCGAGCACTACAATACAAAACAAGGTAGTTTACAACCGAGCACTACAATACAGAACATGATAGTTTACATCCGAGAATATAATGTTGTATTTGATATTTACATAAATATTCACACAATCAAAGCATCCCTGAAGTGATCAAATGACCGAAGTGAACAATACAACCTTTAATACAATAATAAATGCAATACCACATAACCCAAGCACTGCTTTGCAATGTTGTAAGGTTTTACTTAATATATGACACATGTGTGTATTCATGTATTTATTTCCTTTTATATTTTAACCGCACAATGATCCTCGAGGTTGATTCCCAAGCACTACTTTTCAATGTTTTAAGGTTGTATTTAATATGTGACACAGATGTGTATTCATGTATTTATTTATTTTAACTGTCTAGTGATCCTCGAGATTGATATTTTCTTTTCACACATAAAAGACAACTTTATATTAATTAAAAAGTTGTGTCATAGATACATATCATAAGATTCTCCACAAGGAAAAAAACCCCATCAGTCCAAAGAGACTCCCTTGGCAGTGGATTGAGTTCCAAAACTAAGACTTACACAAAATACATCTTCGCTAGATCATAAAAGTATAAATACTGGAAGCAACTTGGCCATAATGGAAAAAAGACACAACTGTTTATAGAAATATTAAGAGACCAGAGTCAATCTTAATTCCCCCTTGAAATAGTTCCCATAATGTATGGCCATCCCCACATCTGATCGCTTGCTTGGATAGCTCATCCGCCACTGTATTTTATTCTCGATAGATATGATAGATAGATATCTGCTGAAAAAACCAATAAGTTCCTTGAACCATCTCAACCCAATGTGATAGATACATGGTATGTAGTTGTTGAGAATTATTATCCTAGTCCACAATATCTTTCTAATTCCCCAATATAGAAAGGGAAATAAATTTTTTCTTATAGGCAAACCAAAGTAGGCCCCAAAGTGTCAATAGCTCTTCCTTGGTATTTGTACCTCTACCAAGCCCCATCCAAAGTCTGTAGAAAAGGTCCAACTGAAGCTTAACAACCATCCCTGATCCAAACATGCAATTTTGTTCTTCCCCATCAAAGAAACCCAGTATATGGTGTTGATCAATGTCCCGATCCTTGATGGACCGAACTCTATCCCGGGATTGGTTACAATCGTAATCCTGAATTCTAGCTATGTGTATTCACATTGATAAGGCAAGGATAACCAAGTCCTTGTTGAAACAATACATGTTTGCAAGCTTGCCACACTTCCCACAAGATAGTCAGCAGATAGTCTAAAGTGAAAGAAGAAGACTTCAACCAGAATTTGATATTCTCTTCCAAACTCGGCTTATCCCATCCAATCAAAAGATTTAGGTGCCCATAGAAATGCTACCACACATCCTGAAAAAAAAGACAATATCCAAACAAGTGTTCCATCGTTTCAAAAGCATTGAAACATAAACTGCATCTGCCAGGACCTGTCACTCCCCTTTTCTGGAGAGCATCCCAGGTCAAAATCCTATGTTGAAAGCATAACTAGTTGAAACACTTAATTTTTAAGGGTAAATTACTAGACCAAAGATGAGATACCCACCAACAATCCATGCATGCCGAGTGCTTCTGAACAAGAGAATTATAGGCCAACTTGGATGAGACATTTCTCGACTGCTTTTTGAAAATCCAAACCAACTGATCACTAGCATCCGTAAGAGTAATACCTAATAAAATAAGACATTTAACATATTCATCCCATTCCAATGCCAGATCCCCATGAAGGTTAAGTCCCACAATGAAAGCCAACGATGCATAAAATCCTCCTCCTCATAATAAATGTGGTTCAGAGCAAATATGATTCTTGCACGAAGGTTGCGAGTCAAATTGTGAGAGAGAGAAAATTTCTCCTGCAATTTCATGATCAGATCAATTACCACAAAGATTTGGTTACCTATACCTACCTGCTAGCAAATATCATAGATAATAATTGACATTGACCACATCAAATTGTGCCAGATCGACGACACATTGGCCACCCGGGATAGATCAGACTGCAACTAGTAAGATATGGGTAACCTCTGCATATATTTTCATCTAATAATAATACCTCACATACCTTCAACAAAGAGATCCTACCATATACATTTGACACACATGGCCTTGTTAAATAATCCAAGATTTTTGATCCCTGAACCACCAACTTCTTTGGGATTTGAAAGAATCTCCCAACTAGCTAAGTGAATTTTAGCTTCCTTCTGTTTTCCATGCCAAAGAAAACAAAAAAATCCTTCTGATCACTTCAATCACCCCGTTCAGAATATGGAGCAATGAAAACCAATAAACATGAACACACTAGAGAACTAAAGTGATAAGCATTAAGCGCCCCCCAAGGGACAACCATCTAGAAGTCCAACTACCCACTTTCCTTTGAAATTCACTACAAGCCAATTCCAATCCACCTTCTTATAATTGTTACGTTTGAGAAAAAAAAACCCAGGAGCCTCAAGCCCTTATTAATATGTGTCATCTTGAGAGAAGAAAGATTATGGATTTGCTCTGATAATGACACATCACTATGATTATGACTGAAGCAAGACTTATGAAGACCGAGAGACAAACCTGAGGGCCAGATAAAAGTATTTATCAATTCCTTATTGAAAATCCCACTCAGGAAAGGACCCATATCCAAACATTAAAACATCATCAACAAATAAAATATGAGTTAAGAAAAAACCACTCGAAACCTTGACCCCTTTCATCATCCCATCCTCCTTTTCCTTCAGAAGAATCTTGCTAAGTCCTTCAATTACCATGATGAAAAGATAAGGCGATAATGGACATCCTTTGCTAATACAACAAACTAAAATGACAAAACTAACAGAATTGACACATGACATTATCCAATTCGTGTCTTCAAGTGAAAGGCCAACTTGCAAAAGCACAAGACATAATAAATACAAGTCAATCTTGCCATAGTCCTTTTCCAAATCCATCTTAAGAATGAAAGCATTGATATTCTTGACGATCCAAAAAAAAAAATTGTTCAACTGACACAAAATTATTTAAGACAGGTTTCATTCTCTCAAGAATAATCTTTGAAAGAATTTATATATCAAATTACAGAGAGAGATTGGTCGATACTCGTTGAAATTGTCAGGCTTGTCCACCGTTGGAATAAGTGTAATATAAGTGGTATTCACAGAGTCCAGAACCATACATGCCCTTCTAGTATTATCAACAGCCTTAACCACATCATTCCCTAGTAGACAAAAAAATGCATAAAAAATAAACAGTCCACCCGTCTGGGATCGAATGCTTGTCTTTCTTGAATCCTTTAAGAGTTCCTAACACCTCAAACTTAGATATATCACCCCCAATATGATCACTATCTACAATATTGAAAAAACGTGGGTAGTTCCAGACAACTTGAAGCTGTTTGGTAATGACAAAACCTACCTGATCAGAATAGAGGTCATGGAAATAGGACCTCGCTGCCAACTTGATAAACCTATTATCATGGAATTATTCACCCCCACCCCTTTGGAATCCTATATAGTATTAGTAGGTATCATGTTGTTTGCAAATCTATGATTTTTTTTAAAATTATCATCGCCATCCTTAATCCCAATAGCCCTGTTTTCCTAGCGAAGGATTTCTTCTTTTTGCAAAAGGATCTTCTATTGCGTAACCTCAAGACTAAGTAAAGATTGCTTTCTTTCCACAGAAAAATAAAGCTCATCCACTTCCCCGGATAAGCATTGAATATCTTCCTCAATTTTGACCAACAAAAGATCCAAGGCCTTTTTCTTAGCTCTTTCTCAAATAATAACTTTCATTTTCAGTTTTTCTGGGATGAAAGACAAATGCTACATCATACTAAGATGACCAAGATCCCCCGAAGAAAGGTTGGTCCATTTTTCAATTACTAATTGATTAAATTTTTTTTAAAAGGATTAAATTTAAAAGGAAAGTAACAATAAATTTTATCAAAATCCAGTTGGAGAAACACTCCCGGTGATCTGAAACCCCCGTGGAAAAAGACCACAACTGGTATATCCCAAGCTGCTCACAAATATTTTTAGACATAAAAAAATGATCAAGTCGCTTTGCGATACCCCATCCCCCACGAATTTCATTAGACCAGGTTGGACCCAAGGCCACAGGAAGGATGTCAACCAAGTGGGCCTCGTTAAAGATCATCTCAAAATACTTAGAGAGAGGATCCATAGGATGACCTGCCCCTCCAAACCTCACTCAGTGATAAATTAAAGTTAAAATCCCCAACTAAGATAAAATTGGGAGTCTGCAGAACACCCGATCCATGATTGCAATCCCAAAACTACTTTCTGGATCTATAAGCCCCATAGATGTCAATAATGTTAATAGGACTATCCATCCCCTTAAGATGCCCATAAATAAAAATACCTTCACAAGTGGAGAATGATTTCATATCATCCACTAAGGGATTCCAAGCCACCAGGGTTCCTCCAGAGAGACGAACAAAATCTAAAGCACTAACTCTCAAACCAGGTTTAATCCTAAAAAAGAAGTCACATGCACAATGAGCCAATATCATCGTTTCTTGTAACAATACAATATCTGAATTATGAAGATCAATAAGTCTCTTTAATGTAGTTCTTTTGGGTCCACTGTATAGCTCTCTCACATTAAAGTATGTAAAAATAATTCTAAAACCTCAATCTGGGCCGAAACTATAAGAGCCCGAGGAGAAACCATGGACCCAGAAATATAAGAAAAAGACAAAACCCTCTTACACAAGGAAAAATCCCTAGGTTAGAAACAAGAAGAAGCCAAGATGGAATCCTTAACATTTTTACAACTATCCTTACCTTATTGGATAGTCTATGTTTACGAATAGAGACATTTGCGGCACGAATCAAGGAAGTGGGAAAAATGTCTAGACTTAGGGTATCCTTCATCGCGAAAATGGGGAGGGATGGATGTGCTACCCGTGACAGAGAGGAAAACTTAGAAGAAGAAACCATCAAACCCTTATCCAAAGAGGCATCTAAGATAGGTGAGGAAGATAAAGCAATATACAAAGGAGGACGAGGGTCACGACATAAGGGAGGGAAATCCAAGTCCCCAGATAAAGAAGTAGGGGTTGTTAATGAAAATTCCTACCTAGGCCCAGGTGATACTTCCAAGGCACAATCACCACTAGAAACAATTTCATCCTCTAGGGAACCCAAAACCCAGGCCTCCCCAACCTTAGAACCAGGATATAAGTCATCCTCTCCCCTGTCTTGTATTCAACGTAGGAAAATAATAAAGGATATCCACTGCATAAATAAAATTAAGGAGCAGGGGAACACATTATGCAAACTTACCCACAAAGGAGAACGCCAATCCCTTGTCAAGTGGAATGGGAAACATCAGGTCATGCTCCATCCTCAAAGAATTCTTAGGACTATCCAGTGGATCCACAATAGAAATTTTAGATTCAGAGTCACTCGAGCACTGATCCTTTGAGTGCCCAGTATCCTTGCAACGGTAGCACCTAAAGGGTATGTGCCAGTAGTCCAGTATTTGGATAAAAGAACCTCCTTCCTAGAGAACTTCTATTTCCACAAGTAAACCCTCGACCACTTCCAATTCAACCAAGAACCTAAGTGAGACTCTTTCAAAACCCAATAGCTGGTCATATTCCATAAGAATAAAATTCCCCAGAGTGTTAGCTATCCCCATAAACCCCTTCAAATTCCATTAGTGCACATGAAAGTCAGGAAAAATCACCGAAATATGCCTCTTAACCAGTTTATCATGTTGAGGGTCAAACCCCACATGCCAGTGACTCAAAACTAAGGAACCCTGGCCAATAACCCAGAAATGACCCTCGATGGTCTTCCTCTCCTCCTCATACAAGAACTGAAAAATAATCCACCCATTCTCCAAAAGGATAACCCGAGGGATAGAATGAATTAATGGCTTCCATACTTCTCTAATAAAGGGCAGACTGGACACCTGACCGATCTTGGTATATTCAAGCTTTCCCACCAGATCCCGCAGAGATAAGAATTCCACCATGTACATTGTGACATCCTTGTCGAGTATGCACACCGACCGATATCCTTTAACTTTTTCGAAGACATATGAGTAAATAAATTTAAAATTGACTTAGTAGATGAGTTAGTGACTTTAGAAATTAGTTTCCATATGTATGATCCTGCTAGAATAATCAAACCCATAGTTACCCATATTCGACATTAATTAATCATTTTTGTCTTATTCCTAGATTCCTTACTATTCTAGTTGGCATGCACTTGCACCCAGAGGTCAACAAATGCCAAAAATGGATTAAGGAGTGCTTTAGAAACAACCTAGAATCATTTTTGGAAACTTTGCTGTAATTCCATAATAGTAAAAGTGCAATTCTGCTTTTTCTGAAAGTTGCCTGGTTTTTCAACAGTTTTAAGGCAAAAGGGAACAACTAGTCTAGGAGTAACTGTCTTTTTTTTTCCTTAACCATCCTCCTTATTTTTCTCCATCCAAAGTCATGGATTTGATCTCTTTCCATCACTTATTAGGTGATACATCTAATTCATCCAATTCATGAGCATCTCGACAGATTAGGAAAGTGATTTATGCATTTATGGGGGATTTTGACTAGTTTAGTAAGCCTGTTTTTTGTCCAACTCGAATAACATACTTATGATTTCGAATATCTGATGTAATTATATATTTGGACAACCTATTATTTGACGAGTTTGGCTGATGTACACTTATTCAATACATGATTGAGTTATGCTCCAATTTCAGTCTCCTTTTTGTGGAATTTTGCATGTTTGATTAGCAATTTTGTGAGTGTAATTGTTCTACTGCTTAGGTTCAATTTCCACATGGTATCAGATCCTTTATAGATCGATTTATCTCCTTCCATATTGCTATTGCAGGTTGAAAATCATTGACTGGGAGCGCATTCTGCTGGTTGAAGGGCACAGTTGCTGAGATATGGACCAATCTCAAAGGATCATCTTGACTCCATTCATTTTCTTCAAATGGAAAGCTGAGATGGATATTTTGTTGAGGGCCAAGGGCCTCTACAGGGTTACCATGGAAAATGAGGCAGAACCCAATGCAACTGTAGAGAAAATTAAATGGCACAATAGGAGGGATGAGGCCTATGGTCTTTCGTGCTTGAGCATTTCAAGAGACCTCCTCTTCCATGTTGATGCATTGGCATCAACAAATGAGGTTTGGGAGAAGCTTAAAGAGTTTTTTGGAAATGTAAATGAGATGAGAGGACATCAACTAAAGAATAAGTTGATCTCATTGAGTCCCAGCAACTTCAAATCATTGCAACGATACTTTTCTAAGTTTAAGGCCCTAGTCTTGTAGTTAAAACAGTGTGGAATCAAAAAGAAGGATGTGCAACTAGTATTACCATACTTTCGAATCTTTGTATTGACTATTCAGTGTTTGTTTCTACCTTCCATGCCACCAAGTTGACAACATGAGCCTGGAAGATGCCTAATATTGATGAGTTCATGGAATCCCTCACCTAGGAGCAAGATAAATTAGTAATGATGAGCACCATCAAACCTTCCAAAAAACAAGATTTGGTTACTGGATATTTGAGGGTGGATTCAAAGGGGAACAAAGCCAAAAATCCACATGAGCAAAAGAGAGACAAGTCAAAGTCTCAAGAGGAGCCCTCAGGATCCAAGAAGAAATTCTAGAAGAAGAATAACAAAGGAGAAATGAGCAAGTGCGTATACTGCAGTAAGGCCTATCATCCTGAGATCTCTTGTATGAAAAAGAAAATTTACATGTTGACCCAACTCCTGGAGAAGAACAACATCTCCCTTCCTGAATGTGCAAGAAAGAGGGAAGGAGGATCAAATTCATATGACAAGGAGAGAGTACATGCCTTGGTTGCTAGCACTTCAAGTTCACTTAGCTTCATCATTGATCATTGGAGCTTCTAGACATATCGTTTCGACAAGGGAGACTTTCTCCTCTCTTGGAAATTCAAAAGGTCCAATTTGTTTCTTGGGAGATGACTCTGTTACTGATAGTATGGGGAAGGGTAGGATTGATCTTGAGCATGGTTCCTTCAATGACGTGTTGTATGTCCCAGGTATAGCTACTAACCTCTTGTTAGTGTATCAAATGACCCACATTGGGTCTCCAAAGAAAGTAATCTTCTCTCCCAATGAAGTTGAAATATTAGATATTTCGAATGGTAAAGTCATAGAAAATGGTGTTGTGGATCACAGTTCAAAGGTATACAAGTTTTCCCATTTACTACCTTTCTCAAACCCATATGCTCTTCTCACTCATGCTAAATGAAGCAAGCAAGATTTGGCATTAGATATTTGACCATAGTAACTACAAGTATCATATTTGAGTGACGAAGACATGGTCATAGGGTTACCGAAGATCAAGTTTTATAAGGGAGTCTGTCAAGGTTGCATCCTAGGAAAACACCCAGAGCACAAGTATGAGAGAGCTAGTCATGAGAGAACCTCTGTACCCCTTGAGTTAATCGACAGTGACATTTCTGTTCCATTCCCTCATATGTCCATGGGTCAAGCCAAATATGCAGTGACCTTCATAGATGACTTTTCTAGGTATTGTTGGGTCTACTTCCTAAAGCACAAGTCTGAAGTTTTTGACCTCTTCAAGGTCTTTCGAGCCTTGGTTGAGAACCAGTATGGGAGGAAACTCAAGATCCTTAGATCTGAAAATGGTGGTGAGTATGTCAAGTCTGAGTTCATCCATTATTGTGAAGATGCAAAATTCTATTCCTTACACACCACAACAAAATGGTGTTGCTGAGATAAATAATAGATCACTCAAGGAGATGGCAACTTGCATGATGGAGTCTAAAGATTTTCCACCAAAGTTTTGGGCTGAAGAAATAAACTGTGCATCCTATATCTAGAATAGGGTGCCTCACAAGAAACTTGATGGTATTACTCCTTTCAAATCTTGGAGTGGGCACAAGCCAGATGTGACCCATTTCAGGATTTTTGGCTCAAGGGCTTGGGCTAGAATTCCAATTGAAAAGAGGAAGGATTTGCAACCCCAAAGCCAAGAGTTACTATTTGTTAGGTATTATGAAGATTCAAAAGGGTAAAATCTGGTCAATTTGAACACTGAAAAATCCTTCATTGAAAGGAGTGTTCAATTTGAAGAAGAGCCTTTAGCAGCAGTTGAAGTTGGAGAGTCCTCTTCATCACCACAACCACTGATTGTACGTGAAGATACTAATGAGTTTTATGATTCTAATATGTCTGATAATGATTATTTAATTTTAGATCCTAACATCCCTACAAGAACAAAATGAGCAGCAAGGACCATTCATGCAGCTGGGGAACTTGCTGGGAATCCTAGTGACACTAGGAAGACTAGATCTCAATTTGAGAGTGCCCTTTGTGTGAAAGATCCACTCTTTGCTGAGAAGTGATATTTGATGGTTGAATATGATCCTAAGAAATATGAATATGCATTATATCATCCAATATGGAAAACAACCATGAAGAAAGAATACAACTCTCTCCAGAAAAACAACACATGGGAACTAGTTGATCTCCCCCCAGGGATAAGCTAGTAAAGTGTAAGTGGGTTTATAAAACTAAATTTGTTGCTGATGGTTCACCTTTGAAATATAAGGAAATATTGGTAGATAAGGGCTACTCACAAGTTCAAGGTATTGATTACAATGAGACCTTTGCACCAGTGACAAAGATGGACTCCATAAGGATAGCTTTGGCCATTGCAGCTTCAAGGCAATGGGAGGTGCATCACATGGATGTGAAGTGTGCCTTTATAAATGAAGATCTGAATAAATATATGTATATTCAGGAACATGAATGTTTTGTGTCTAATCCATATTTAGTGTGCAGGTTAAAGAAACCATTGTATGGGCTAAAGCAAGCCCCCAGGGCTTGGTATGCCAAGATTGATTGCTTTTTGCTGTCACAAAATTTTGTTCGATGCAAGTATGATATGAATGTATATTTTAAGCTGATTCATGGTTATTTAATTATTATTGTTTTGTATGTGGATGACCTATTGATAACAGGAAGTTCAAATAAAGAGATTTCCTCCTTGAAGGATGCAATGAACCATGCCTTTTCCATGACAGATTTGGGATTGTTGAGCCAATTCTTGGGTCTCAAAATTTGTCAATCCCAACATGGAATAAAAGTTCATCAGTCCAAGTATGCTTCATATATGCTCAACAAGTTCAACATGAAGGATTTCAAGCCAAGAAAGACTCCATTCCTTTCTGGAGTTAAGCTTGAAGAAGCAAGTTCTTCTCCTTTGGTAAATAACACAATATATGCAGTCGATTGGGTGTTTGCTTTATCTTACACATACTCGACCTGAAATATATTATGCAGTTAGTGTGGCTTCCAGACACATGGATCAGCCTCATGACATGCATTGGAGGGAAGGCAAGAGGATCCTAAACTTTGTTCAAGGAACAAAAACTCATGGGATTTTCTATGCAGCGAAATCTGACTTAGAGCTAGTTGTATTTACTGACAATGATTGGGCAGGTGACAACACATATTGAAAGTATACTTCAGGATATGTGTTCATGCTTGCAGATAGACCAATTAGCTGGTCAAGTAAGAAGCATAGTTCCATAGCACTCTCATCTACAGAGGCAAAGTATAGAGGAGCTGTGAATGCAACTACTAAATGCTTGTGGTTGCAGGGGATACTTGGAGAATGTGGGATCGAATCAAAGAATTCCACTGTCATCTATTGTGAAAATAAAAGCAACATTCGAATCTACACTAATCTAGTTCAAAGACAACGCACCAAGAACATTGAGATCCATATGCACTGTATCAGGGAGCTTGTGCATGATGGTTACATTGCTCTACTCTATTGCACATCTTCATAGCAAGTAGCAGACATCTTCAACAATGTGTTTTGTGAGAAGACCTTCAGTAATATCAAATAACTGTTGGGGATTGCTGATCATGTGGTGAAGAATGATTGATACCAATATTTCCAAAATTTTGTTTTGTGTGCATATTTAAGGGAGGATCTTCCCACTGGGTTTTTTCCTCTTTCCTTGGTTGTATGGACAAGCAGTATGTAAAGGGTGACTAAGCCTTGTTTCTAGGCCCTATATTTTCCTGTTATTTTCACATAAAGTCAGGATTAAGGGGGGGTGTTAGAATAATCAAACCCGTAGTTACCCATATTTGACATTAGTTAATCATTTTTGTCTTATTCCTAGTTTCCTAGTTTCCTTACTATGCTAGTTGGCATCCACTTGCACCCATAAGTCAACAAATGACAAAAAATTCTTAAGGAGTGATTTAGAAACATCCTAGAATCATTTTTGGAAACTTTGCTGTAATTCCAGAATAGTAAAAGCGTAGTTTTATTTTTTCTGAAAGCTTCCTTGCTTTTCAACAGTTTTAAGGTAAAAGGGAAACGCTAATCTAGGAGTAACTGTCTTGTTTTTTTCCTTAACCATCCTCCTTCTTTTTATCCATAAAAAAACATGTATCTGATCTCTTTCCATCACTTATTAGCTGACACATCTGATTCATCCAATTCGTGAGCATATTGACAGATTAGGAAAGTGATTTATGCGCTTATGGGGGATTTTGACTAGTTTAGTAACCCTGTCTTTTGTCCAATTCGAATAACATCCTTATGCTTTCAAATCTCTGATGTATTTATATATTTGGAAAACCTATTACTTGACAAGGTTGGTTGATGTACACTTATTCAATACAGGATTGAGTTATGCTCCAATTTCAGTCTTCTTTTTGTGGAATTTTGCATGTTTGATTAGAAATTTTGTGAGTGTAGTTGTTTTATTGCTTGGGTTCAATTTCCACAGAGCCAACATTTTTTTAATTATTATTACTTTTAACTTTTTTTAATTTGCAATAATTTTATTTTATATGCAGATAAAAATAATCACATCAATCGAATCAACCAATAGTTTATTAGATATTTAAATTTTAATATAATAATTTTTTTTAATATAAAAATTAATCTAAATATTTTACACAAACCTTGTAAACAATACAAAAGTTTGTTTTCTCATTTTAAATGATTTAAAAGTCTGCCTAAGTTGACTCATTAGCGTATAATAAAATAAGTTAAAATTATTACGTTACTAGAGCGTAGTTGGTGTAAATATACCATGGCTTGGTTAAACCATTGGGGAATTGATGAAAATGACATTTTGCAGAACATTGATAATGTCAAAAATATTATTGCTTCTAAGTTTAAAGAGAAATTCTGGTGTGAGAAAAATTTAGTGGTTAAGAGAAAATTAAGATACTATAAGGAGGTCATTAATCCTAACTTGGTAGATCAAAAGTATCTCTCAATAGTAACTAGCTCACAGAAGAAAATAAATATAGCCAAGATTAGATCGAACTCTCACGAGCTCCATAGCGAAACATGGCACTGGCCTATTCCTAAAACTCCATGGGTGGAAAGGGTATGCCATATCTGTGAGTCTATGAGTGTTGAGGATGAAAATCACTTTCTTTTAGAGTGCCTTGCTTACACCCACATTAGATCCGAGTTTCATAGTATTTGCTAGAATACAAACCTTTATAACCTCCTAACATGCCAAAACTATAGTGAGCTTGGAAAGCTTCTTGGCAAGCTTTTTGAGCGCAGGAACAAGATTTTAAAGTAAGCCAAGTATTATCCTTCTTAAGGTCCGATTGACCAAAGTTGGTCTTAATAGACGTTAATCATCATCATCATCATAAATCAATGTATATAAAAGTTTTATAAAAAACAAAGTCTAAAATCTTTGATTTTTGTATGGATGCAAACTAATTAAAAGAGACCAAACATATGTCACAAATTAATAAGTTATAATTTTATAAAATAAATAATTTTATTTTATAATTTTTGTTAATAGAGTCAATGATAAAAATTGTCAAAATAAGAGGTTTTATCTAATATATTTTGAAAAAAAAAATAGAAAATAATATCATTTGTAGTAACTTTATAAAACCTAATGTATAGTTATATTTTTCTATCAGATTAATTACAAAAGACAGAATATATAACCACTTGCCTACTACAAAGACTAAAAAGAGACCTATAAAATTCATGCATTTAAAAACAAGAGCCACGAGGTGGCAATGTCCCTGACATTGCATCCATGATAGCTAGTGGTTCGTCGTCTACAGAGGTGTACATACACTCCTGCCTTTGGATTTGAACCTGTGACCTCCTAAGAAGAAACACATGCTCTTAACCATTAGACCTACTCATGCTATATAAAATATTAAGTGCAAAATTAAATCTAAATTGAGCCGACATATTATTTTTTATAACATTTTATTATTTTTTTATAAAGGACACGTGTCAGCTCTAGGATGAGCACGGAAGGAGTTATACATATCCCCCTACTGGGTTGTAGAATGCGCATCTTCGGCACAATAAGCCTTAAGGAATAATAAACTTTGAATTTTACCAATGAAGCCTTGGAAATACCCCAAGACCTTGCATCTAAATTTAAGAAAATTCATATTGTGTAGTGCAGCGCTGAGAGATATTTTCAAGAATCACTTCCAAAGAAAAATGAAATTTGGAAGGAAAATACAAGCATGATGCAATAGATGGATAACAAGAGTCATTGGAAAACTCTTTAAGCTATAGGAGTTAAAACACACCCCTTTAGCATTGGGTGTATAGAAGAATCCTCCTAAACTATAAGAACTGTTATGATTTTTGGAAACGATCTATTTTTTATTATTTACTTGGTTACAGGACCACACACTCTTGAAAATGCTATGCCTAATGGGAAAAATTGGACCATCACATAAATAAAGACATAATCCACTACCTTTTTGAAGTAGATAAGTAAGTTTTCGTTGCCACAAGGATTTGAGATGAAGAAATTGGACTACCATGAGAAAGCGACACCTAAAAATGCTACAAATGTACAGGACCTCATTATAAGAATGAATCAATCTAGGATTGTCAGACATAATTTTTTTATATGTAAATGAACTATGCCATGATATGTGTTTTCCTTTCTAATTTGATAACATAAACAGAAGGAGGGGCATATTAACCAGTAGATAAAAGGATAAAGTAGAACATATTTTTAGCTTTTTTAAATAAATAGAAGTTGGATGTTTTTCCAGTCCAACGAGTTTTTGATCAGAATTCAAATATTTTTTTTAGATCCAAATTATGTGTTGTTTAAATCATGATTTTGAATGCATGAATGGATCCAGCACCCTCAAATACCCCATGGTACCTACACTTATATGTGAATATTGATTTTTTTACAGGATCCGTTGAAATCGTGCAAGAAAATGCTATCAAGGATAGGCGAAATCGTCGAGCCTTTAAGCTAAGTGGAGGAAAATAACTAGTTATTATTTTTTAATTATTACCAAATAATGATAATAATATATATTATTTTTCTTCCTTATTATATTTAAATAATAAACATAATCCATCTTCATCTTAAATTTATTTATATCAAATTTATAAAAAAAAATGTAAACTCCAATATTTACTAAAAAAAATATTTAAAAATTGGAAGTTTACACCTCAATTATGTGTAACCTTCTTAAAACATAAATGAATGATCAATTGTTAAAATAGGCTAAGCAAATTCTTAATGATTCACCAATCTCATTTTATATATATATATATATTGCTAACTTTTTAAGGTTTTTTTTCCACTTTAAACAACCCCTTTCTCGTCAAACTATCTCTCTATAATGCTCAAACTCTCCCACTTCAGAACGAGCTCCAAGTCAAAATTTTACACTTATTAGGTTCTATTGGAGTCGCTCCTTCCTCATCAATCTATCTATAATGCTTAACCCTCTCGTTTCAGAATAGAATTCTACAGAGCGATTGCTTTGAGACTACTCATTAGATTTTTGATTAGGAAAAAGATATTTAAACCGTTGACATTATAATTGTGAACCTCTAATACAATAAGGAATAATACTCAGACAATCTATTTGAAATTTAGCACCCTTGGGATGAATATCTGCTCTACATGTATTTCGTTTATGAAAAAGCATGTCCTTAGAAAAAAATGGAAAAGAATGTACAATTACATACTTGTTGCTATTTTTTAACATTCCTCACTTTCCTTCTGATGTTCTTTGTGTTCTTGAACTGGGGAAATTTAGGACTCGAGTGTAACTCCATAACATGCATTTTTTGATTATGGCTTGGGAAGTCTGCACCTTCCACTCACTGTGGTTTGGGAGGTCTGGACTGACTGTATACTAAGTCCTGTTGAGCTGTTTTTCATGAGGTCCTGTTGAGCTGTTTTGTATACAATAGGTAAGCTCAAGGTCCATTTTAAATTAATTTACAGTCCATTTAAAACTAATTTACAGAGTAAACTTCAGTAGTCAGTAAAGTGTTGTTTTCTTATGGAGAACCAATTTAACTTAAACAATGTTGTTTTTGAAGAGGGATGGTTCAATTTGGAACTAACTCCTATCCGTTTAGTTAACATAAAACATTTATTTTCATAATTTTATTTTATGCATCCATTAATCGCTAACTCTATCAATTTAAAAGCGAATCAATCAAGGAGAAAGAAGAGGAATTCACAACATAATATAATCAATGCCCATTAACGTTTGTTATTAGCTAGAATAACCAAGGAATGTAATATAATAGCAATAAAACTGGAGCATGTGCAGTCATTCTAGAACACTTGCACTTCTAATAAAAGTAAAAATTCATTATTCAGTGTTCTTAAGAACTTTAATGTCTCTAGGGAATTTAAGATGACATATAAATCATTCTGACAATCATTAAACTCAACCTTAACTCGCCCCTTGACTACTGCCTTGTCTAATATTCACAACTCAGGAACAATATCCTATCTATAACAATGGCTAGATTACCAATAATAATCGTTATAAAGGAAAAAAACAGAACCTCAGCGTCCTAATTGACAGAGGTCCCAACACAGTAAAATCCACTTAGAAGTCCACGGACAAACCTAAAAGTATGCCATCCCAAAACATGATACTTGGACCTAATGTGTTCAAAAAAAATCTTCGGACATGAATAGGGTATCCTGGACAACAGAATAAATAAGAAATGAACATTACAAAAAATTAAAAAAAATGGGAAAACAACAAACTTAAAAGCACTTTATCCATTTAAGGACTAATCCAAGGGAAAAAATCCCACCATTCATTAAAAAAACACTACCAATTCCCGTGACGTGAAAGAAGAGAAGTAATGTGCATACCTTAGAAGCTTCAACCCATTTGTTATCTATGAATTCGAGATGGGGGTGCAGTTTGGCCTGATTAATTATCATCTCTTCTTTTGTCTGCAAGATGTATATTGAGATTCAACATATGCTTTTTATATACGTCTAATTACCCATACCGAGTGTTTCTGTGAGGTGGTCACCCATACCGAGTGTTTCTATGAGGTGGTCACCGATTAGGAGTAGTACTTTATTTAATTGTTTGATTAGATTGATGACATAGTTTGAGGTGAAGCAGACCACCCAGCGGACGACTCACCGCCTACCAACACTTGTAAAGTCCGCGTGCTCATTAATTTTAATTACCCCGGGCGGTAAAGCCGTATAAATTAAGAAAAGAGGATTCGAGGGAAGGTGGACACGTGCTACGCATAGATAGACCAAGGGGTGGTTGACGGATGTCTAGGACAGGTGGGTTTTTTCGTTTTTCCTTGCAATGATTTTTAACGTTGAATTTAATTCTTGTTGACGGGAGGGCGCCGCCAACGCTTGGGAGCGGATTCCCAAGGCTCGATGTAACCTCCTATCAACCAATTACAATAAAACAAAATTGCATTTCTTAAAAAAAATTAATAAAAAAATAAAACATTATCTAAACCATAGAAAAGCTATTTTTTTAAAACCTGAATTAATCTTGCTAACCTATCTATAAATGTCCCCCATCAAAGATAAAAAGATAAATTTGAATGGAAAGGATGAGAGAAAGTTAAAACTAATAATGCCCATCACAACTAGTCAAATAAAACTTAAAACTAACTAATAATGTAAAAAAATGGTTATATGTATAAATTGATATTATATATAATATATATCAATGTACTTTTACTATTCTATATATTGTTTTTTCTAAACAAAATAAATTAATAAATTAAAATAATAATTACACCGAAGGTGTTATTTAAGGGTTTGTTTGCTCAACAAATTTCATTGTCCACTCGTCGTCTGTCGAGAGCCTATTAGAAGCCTCCCCGTGTCTACAGACTTTTTGATGTACCTGTGAACACATGGTTAATGTATCCTTGACGTAACGACATGCTGTCTATCTCATCGATATTCCTCATGCCATAGGTCTTGGAATGGGCCTTCCAGTCTGACTGAACCGCATACCGCTTGGAGAACTTGTTGCACTTCCATTTCTTCTTGCCATGCTTCCGACAACTGTTTCTTGATTATCGTTAGGTCGCCAAGCACCTTGGAAGGATCATGGTACATGCATCTGCTTCGGGCAAATGTAAGCCAGTTTTTGGATCTCCTTGCTGTCTATGAGCTTCTCTGCTTTAGTGAATCTGCATAGAAAAATGGATATGATCACAACTTCATCTAGGACATATGATTGAGTAATTATCTGCCAGCCTTCTAGGTCTTGGAATCCTTCCAGTTAATAAGCATTGACTTGTATATTCTCTTCAGAGTCCAAACTCCTACGTCTCCTCTGAAAAAAGGTCTCCATCGAGAAGCTTTGCAATACTTGGAAAAAATCTTGTAGTAACTTACCACCAGTAAAGCGCTACCTAGAACTACAACAATGGCTATCAGGGCAGGACTGATGGTGGTGGTGTGTTGAAATATTGTAACTTCGAAGAATATTCTATATGTATCTTTTTGTGATCCCCGATGGTCCTACCAGGAGAACCACTTGTATTACTTTGTACCCCGATGCTTCTAATCGAAAGAACTAATAAGAGTCATGAGGTAGTCCCCTCTAATTGTAAAGGGGGGTCATTAGCACCCCAGTGTGGTTACTTGAGCCTACATGTTAGATTTAATTATTAAAGTGAACAGATGAATATAAATAGAGGTGTGGCGCTCCTCATTTGAAACACACACTCTCACTTGTGTAGCGCATTAGTGGAGGAGAGAGAAGTAGCTGGAGAAGGAGGAGGACCAGTCTTTGATCTCCCTTTTGGTTTTACCTTTTATATTTTGGGGCATCTTTTATATTTTGGGGCATCTATATTGAGGAAGCTTTTGCTGGGTTTTTCCCTTTAGGGTTTCCCCAGGATAAATCTTTGTGTTCTTTTTGTATGGTTGTGCTTGTCTATCTTTCAGTGATCCTATTTATATGCTTTTGTTATGAAATTGAAATGAAATTCTAATGATCTAGCTTAGCATATGAAAATTGAACATGGTATTAGAGCCACCTTGAAAGAAGACATTGTGTAGATATAGAAGCTAGGGATTCTTACTTTTTTGGTCTCTCTCCACAATCGATCAGTAAAAGAAGGCTAGGCTGACTCTCCGTTGAAGGGTGCATCTTTCTATTGAAGCGGTATTCGATTCTGAGCATTTTCAGTTTTCAGTGCAAGAGATTAGGGATTTCTATAGAAGAAGAATTTTTGAATGAGCCTAGCATAGGATTTCTCTCCTCATCAAAATCGAAGTTTAGAGACCAGGATCAATATTTTTGGTTGGGTTGAACTCCGGGAAAGTCAAACCCTAGTTTGACCCTGAGCAGGAAAACCCTAAATAATAAAACTGATAAGTTTTGGTACGTTCGATATATTTCAGGATTGGAGAAGGATCAGGAGATGAAACATTCATAGGTCAAAGATAAAATCATGATGTACACTGTGTCAAACATTCAGCCTCAGATCCACCATATTCGGGGACATATATTGATCCCTCCACGTTAGGGTTCCAGCCTCTTCCAGGATTCATCCCTAAACATGACACCCGGAGAGAATTACTATATCTTGGGATACAAAGGTCCAAATGAAATTTTGAAAATGTTCCAAAAAGGACACAGACTGTACTTTCTTTGGTCCGAGTTTCAGACTCAGAAGATGAAATAGTGACATGTGGAAGTCCATACAGTCTTGTAACAGGTCACCTTGGGAAAATGATCATAAGTCTCAATTGGTGAAACAAATTCTGATGAAACCTATGGTGTTGGAATAGGGACATGCGAGGGTACCTCAGTACGAAGTTTCAGACACAAGGGAACAGAAATTTTGGAGATAGCACAGAAACAGTATCAGGAATTTTTGCAGGAGAAATTGGAAAACTAGGGCTTCCTATTCCAGGAGCTTCCCTCCACAGTTTTCAGAAAAGGAGTACATTAGATAGCTCATCTTGAAGAGATCTATATTTCTATCCAATTAGATATGAAATATTCCAAGTTTTGAAAATTAGGGTTTCTTTGACAAACCCTAGATCATCTAGATCTGGAACCAGGACGGGCACCTCAAATCGGTAAGATCTAATCTTTTGCTATTTCCATTTGAGGTTCTCATCAGCTTGATGATAAGCTTGGTGAAGTTGACAAATTCCAAGCATGGAAGTATTTGATCTCTCTGAAGAAAATGAATTGGACACCTACATGAGTAGAGAGGTTCCAGTTCCAGAGGGAGATGAGGCTCAAAGCCTTACTCCAAAAGAACTTGGTCAAGGCCAACAAGATCACTGCCGATTCAGTCACGGATCAACTTGTACCACAAGTGTCTTCCCTAAAGACATAGAAAGATATGTTTGATTCCTTGACCAAGCTATTTGAAGGAAAGAACATACATCAGAAGATGACCTTAAGAAACATGTAAAAGAAGAAGTGAAGAATGCAGAAGTGGTGATAGCCACCTTGAATGGCCTCCCATGATCAAGAGATTCATTCATGCAAGGAATGTGTTTCAGAAGGAAGTGATTACTTTCAGTTGACTTTGGGAATAAGAAGAAGCTCGACTCATAAGAAGAGAAGAAGAAGAAGATGGGAGCAATTGAAGATCAAGCTCTCACCATTCAAAGAAGATCCCTCAAGCGATGAGGAATATGAAGAATTCAATTCTTGAAGAACCTATTATCCATCTTATCATTTGGACAAGAAATGATGATGTCATGAATGAAGAAGATGATGAAGTAGAAGGATCAAGAAGGAGTATACCCATGAAACAAATAAAAGATAAGTATTCAATTGTCATTTCATGATATTGTTTTGTTATACATTTGATTATATTCAGTTGATGTGTTATGCACAATAGAATGTTTGCATTAATGACAGTAGTGAGATATGGATGAATGTTGTGTTGGATAAATAGTTGCATGATGCATAAGAATTTTTTGTTATGCATATGTTTTATGAAATAGTTCTAACCATGCAACTGGATCATTTGAATTGTAGGAAAGGTCCTGTACAACCGCCTACAAGAAAAGAAGGATGAGACTTGTTCCGAAGAACAAGTGATGACAATTCAATAAACATGAATATGAAGCTCCCAGGGTCAGAGACATCATGACGAAGGAAAGAGCTTTAGAGAGTGGTAGATCCACCTCGAAGGATGAAAACCACCATGGCTATGAAAGAAGCTATGATCAAAGAGTAACAATTGATCATGAGGAATGATGTATTTGATATGGTTTCGAGACATAAAGGGAAGTACGTAGTATC